>AWOL01S0068764.1:772-24914 GCA_000715115.1 Nicotiana otophora
AAAGTTTCATCATTATCTCACTTTGATCCACGTACCCCTATTTATAATTAGGAGGTCCAGAAGATCATCCATTTACAGAATATAGCAAATCAAATGCCAGACGTATTTACTGATTTGAAAAGGATAACTAAGTCACATATCCCTGCAGAGAATGTGCCTATCCGAATTGATATCCCAGCAGGATCATCTATTAGCATGAGAGCTAGTGAACCTAAAGCACTCCTGAAGCGTGGTAGGCCTGTGGGTTCTAAGGATCAAAATCCTAGAAAAAGCAAATCGACAAATGATCAAAATGATATTATGAAGGGATCTCCTGAAGAGATCCAAGATCTGATTAGTTATGGGATTCCTGAAGAAATCAATGAACCCGAGACTCAAGTGAGCGAGAAACTTTCAATAAGTTCTACTGGTGATGGGATTAATTTAAATCGATCTGAAATAGTGGTGGATAATATTTTTGCATATAATATTGCACTTAACATTATGCAAGATAGTAAGAATTTTGAACCCCTATCTATCGAAGAATGTCAACAAAGATCTGATTGGCCAGAATGGCAAGGGACAATTCAATCAAAATTGAACGCACTTGCTAAAAGAGAGGTCCTTGGACCAGTAGTCCTAACATCTGCTGGTATAAAATCAGTTGGTCATAAATGGATTTTTGTGCAAAAAATGAATGACCAAAATAAAGTTGAAAGATATAAGGCTCGCCTTGTCGCACAAGTATTCTCACAATGACCTAGAGTCGATTATGAAGAAACATATTCACCTGTTATGGATACCATAACATTTTGATATCTCATCAGTTTAGCCTTACGTGAAAGGCTTGAAATACATATGATGGATGTGGTTACAACTTATCTGTATGGGTCACTTGATAATGAGATTTACATGAAAATTACTGAAGGATTTAAAATGCCTGAAGCATATTCAAAATCTCGGAAAATGTACTCAATCAGATTACAAAGATCTTTGTACGATTTAAAACAATCTGGGCGTATGTGGTATAATCGCTCAGTGAATATTTGCTGAAAGAGGGTTATATAAATGATGTTATTTGTCCATGTGTTTTTATAAAGAAAATGGCTTCAGAATTTGTTATACTTGTTGTTTATGTTGATGACATAAATCTTGTTGGAACTCCAGAAGAGCTCCAAAAGGCAATTGAATATCTTAAGAAAGAATTTGAGATGAAAGATCTTGGAAAGACAAAAATTTGTCTTGGTCTGCAAATTGAACATTTAGGAGACGGGATCTTTATCCATCAATCCGCCTATACAGAAAAGGTCTTAAAACGCTTTTACATGGACATAGCGCACCCATTGAGTACACCAATGGTTGTTCGATCACTTGAAGTGAATAAGGACCCGTTCCGACCTCCATAAGAGGATGAGGAATTCCTGGGTCCTGAAACACCCTATCTCAGTGCAATTGGTGCACTTATGTATCTTGCTAATGCTACAAGGCATGCCATAGCATTGTCTGTTAATTTACTAGCAAGATATAGCTCTTCTCCTACACGGAGACATTGGAACGGGATTAAGCATATATTGCGATATTTAAAGGGAACTCTTGATATGGGTTTGTTTTATGCTAACAAAGATAGTGCAGATCTTGTTGGTTATGCAGATGCGGGTTATTTATCTGATCCCCATAAAGCTAGATCTCAAACCGGGTACGTGTTTACATGTGGAGGTACTATCATATCATGGCGCTCCACAAAACAATCTATTGTTGCTACTTCTTCAAATCATGCTGAAATAATAGCTATTCATGAAGCAAGTAGGGAATGCGTATGGTTGAGATCAATAATTCATTTTATTCGAGAAAAATGTGGTTTGGAATGTGAGAAAAGACCCACAATTTTATACGAAGATAATGCTGCATGCATAGCCCAATTGAAGGGGGATTTATAAAAAGGAGATAGAACAAAGCACATTTCACCAAAATTATTCTACAAACACGATCTTCAGAAAAATGGTGACATTGATGTGCAACAAATCCGTTCAAGTGACAATCCGGCAGATTTATTCACCAAATCTTTACCAACTTCTACTTTTGAGAAGATGGTATACAAGATTGGAATGCGGAGACTTAAATATTTGAAACGAGGTTTTTATCAGGGGGAGTAAAATAAGCGATGTACTCCTTTTTCCTTATTAAGATTTTTTCCTACAGGGTTTTCCTTATAAGGTTTTTAATGAGGCAGCTAGCAATGCGTATTACTAAATATGTGTACTCTTTTTCCTTCATTAGGATTTTTTCCCATAGGATTTTTTCCAGTAAGGTTTTAACGATGCACATTATCTTTTAATGAATATTCAAGGGGGAGTGTTATGAATATATTATATTATAGATGTTCATTTAGTACTCCGTTGTAAATAAGCTTCCTGAAGAAGCTTATCCATATGAGGCTCCGCCGTAAATATGTTTATCCATTTAGTACTCCATTGGAAATAAGCCTCCTGAAGAAGCTTATCCTTTCGGTACTCCGTTATGGATAAATATTACCCATGGTAGAAGATTATCTATATGTGGTACAACAGCTTAAAGTAGCAGCTTACACAGCAGCTTACAAGTAGCTTACACAGCAGCTTGCAGTAGTAGCTTACATAGCAGCTTGCAGTAGCAGCTTACACAGCAGCTTCCTTTCTTCTATAAATATAGGAGAATTCAGTTCATTATGTACATAAGTTTGAAGTTTGAATAATATATCAGTTTCTCTCTATACTTATCTTTACTTTACTGTCTTTATTTTATAACACCAACAAAGTACATCAATAGAAACCCCTCAAAAGTAAAGTGTGTAACTGAAGATCCGATCATAGTTCAATGGGATACATGTCTTTTTATTTTCTTTTCTTTTCTTTTCCTTTTTTTGTAATTTGACATAACCGTTACACAAAATGAAAAATTAAGATTTCCACGGCCCAAATAAAAGACAGCCCAATCAGTAACTTTACATTTGTTGGGTTGGTGGGCACGAGAGTTTGGTACGAAGAGTTTACAAAGTAGTAAGAGTTTGGTACGAAGAGTACCCATTGGGGTCACCAATTCTGAACATGCTTTATATTTATCCTGGTTTTGGTAAATAAGTAATCACTTCAATTAAATTATCAACACAATAAAATAGAAATTGTCATACAATAAATAATAATACAAAAATATTATGTAAGAAATATCGACTTTAAGATGCCATTTGGTAAAGATATAGAAAAATTCGGTATAAATATCTTTACATAAATAGCCGACATGATTTACTGTTTGCTTTTCCTATCTGGTATACACAATTACAGTGGCAGAGCCACATACACTCCTTCATCGGAAAATTACACTGTTTAGCTAGTGAATGTTTATAGCTAAACAATGTTTATAGCCACATGCACCCAAGGGGTGTCAACTGACACCCTTTCTTGCTTACACCCATTGACTTCATGGTAAATTTGTTTCTTTATATTTTGACTCTTCTTAATGAAAATCATGGCTCCGTCCCTTCACAATTATACATATATTATACATGAATTATACATATAGTATACATCTGTCGTCTATTTTTAGTTTAAATGGTTGGGTAGACGACTATTTAGGTTAATTCTTCATTTATTAACCAACTGAAAGGATTATAAGCAAGAAAAAAACTGGAAACCTATATCATAGGCCCAGAAAAACAGAAATCACCATGACAACTCTAACTACACTTCGTGATTGCTAGTTCTATGCAGGATAGAAATTCAGGTTTCCTACTGTGACATGATCTTGTCCTTCATGTTTCCCCTATAGAAAATTCGGTATAAAATTCTGTATAACTAATACAACATTTAGTTAGTAATACAAAACGTTGTAAACTAATGCATCTTTAGACTTTACATTGCGAGTACTGGCATAGTATATGCTAAGATTATGTATTATTTTATGCATATAGAATGTAAGGGTAAATTTGTCTTGAGATTTTCTTGTACTATAAGTCTTGCTCTTAGCTTAATGCCATATATTTTTATTCCAAAATTTTCTCTCAGAAAACAATACTACACAAATTTTCGCATCAATTATTGTGATCTCGGACTCTCAGTAATAATGTAAAATAGTTATTTATGGTTTTAAACCGAAAATCAAATATTGTATTATATCATTTCATTACTTCAAGAAATAATTAATTATGCAGAATTTAATAGGAAAATATGTTTTATGGTTAAGCGAACAATCCCCATTTGAGAAGCGTATGGTGTATTTGAACTAAGCCAAGCATAGACTAAACATCCAATAACTTTGGACTAGAAAGAGCAAACCAGTCAAACCAATAATTAGCAATATAGCATGACATTAATACCTCGTATGACCAATCACTCTTGACTACTATTCATTTCACCAAACAATAATCAGTCTATAAATTTCATAATCATCCACAGTAAGAAGCACCATACTAGTGGGCGATGACCTGTTATCTCGTCTCTGGATTAACATCCAATTCTTTAATCAGTAAAACTAACACACATTATTAGAGTTTTCATGCACGTCCTTATCTCCATTTTGTTGTCCCTTTATTTAGTTGAAACTCAAAAGAGGAAAGAAAACCAACTTTTAAGTTTCTATGTGTTACCACTAAAACCTCTTTTTAACTAATTAGCACTAAGCCATGCATGCTAACGACGCGAGGGACATTCGCAGGGCCCTCCGTTAGAATTCTCTACCCAAACATGGATTAGGTGAATTATTATATTTTGTTACTTTTTTGCTTTATTCTTCTTTCTTTCTTTCTTACAAAAAGAGAATAAAGGTTTGTCGATAGTGCCCGCCAATATTTCAACTAATGTTTGATTTATGATTAATCTAGACTTCTTAATTAACTTCTTAGTCCAATTGGTGTCTAGTTTTTCTTCTTCTTTTGGAAACTACCAAAAAACAAAAAAGTGTTGCTCTAGATTCGAATAAAAATAAATTCAGTTTTTCATTTTAATTTGAGTTCATAAGTGATCCAAAAGTGGATAAGTGTTGTAAAAGACTGTCTAAACATATACTTTTAAAGTAGTACCGGGATCGTGTTGGAAATCATTTTGATTTCTATAATAAATTTAAGAATATGATTATGGGGAGTGTATTTTATAAAGATTAAAATATCTATATATGAATATACATTTGAACATTAAGATATTATATTTAAATCTAAATACTGAATGATTAGAATTGTTTATTTTTTTAAATTTAGATATTTATATTTTATCTTTATTAAAAAGTAATGCTTCAGTAGTTGAATACAGCGGCTAGGGGTGTACATAGGTCGGGTTGGTTGGGATTTTTCAATTATTAAACCAAACCAATGGTGTCGGATTTTTAAATCTATAAACCAAACCAATGGTGTCGGATTTTTAAATCTATAAACCAAACCAAACCAAACCAAACCAACAAAGTCGGGTTTTTCAATCTCGTTTTTTCTCGGACTTTTCGGGTTTTATCCGGTAAAGTTTTCATAGCATAAAGTATGTAACTTGTGCTCTAAATATTTCTTAAGTCCTACTAAAATACAACTATATGATGTGTTTTTCAAGAAACTAATACAATAATATGAGATAAGTCATAGCATTATACTAAATTAATATTCAATAACAAAGATAAAATAATAAAATTTTATAAAATAAATATTTCTAATTAATAAGTTATAATAAAAATTAACATAATCTAAAAATACTATATAGGTCATGCTAAAATAAGTATAGCTAATAAGTACTAATATTAATTACATAACTAAGCACTAAAGAAAAAGATAAACTAAGTTATGCATTTTCATTATAAACCAATGTAAAACTAAAATAATTATCCAACACTTTGGTCATTTCTAGTATTGAATTGAATTTCTTTTGTTAGCATTAGTATTGATTTGAACTTTGTTTGAGTTACTACATTTATGGGCAATAAAATTTATTTACCATTCAAGAATGTTAAGTCTAAACTTGAAATAATACGTTAAAAGATAAAAATGCGAAAAAGTTTAAGAAATATTTATAAATTACATTATAATAAATATTTATATATATAAATATTTTTAAAAATTATATAAATGTACTATCAGATTGGTTTGGTTTGGTTTCGGTTTGACTTTTTTTAGTTAAAACCAAACCAAACCAATTATGGTCGGGTTTTATTTTTCAATACCAAACCAAATCAAACCAAACCACATCGATTTTTTTGCCGGTTGACTCAGATTACCGGTTTGGTGCGATTTATCGATTTTTTTGTACACCCCTAACAGTGGCGTAGCCACATGTAAGGAGGGGTATTTAGAGCCCGTTTGGATGGACTTGTTGTAAGTGACTTTTAAGCCAAAAGTCATAAGTTAGGAATTCTAGCTTTTGGCTTATTTTTGTTATTTTAGCGTAAAAACTCTATTTTACTTTATCCAAACACTATAAAATGACTTAAAACCTATTTTGACTTAAAAAAACTTAAAATAAGACAATCCAAACAGATTCTTAATTATCCCCTCCATTCGAAAATTACACCATGAATAAGGTGACAATATTTTTTTAATGTATGTTTAGCTTTTGAATCCACTTGAAATTTTAAAAAATTATAGTGACAAAAATGGTTTCAAAGTAGTAGATGTGAATTTTTTAAAAATTTCAATCCTTTTATTAAAATTCCTTATTCCAGCGGTTGAATAGATTGAAAGAATTTCTAGTGCTTACTATTCACTACAAGATGGGAAAGAAGAAATCAGGTTAAACTACATGAAAAGAAAAACAAAAACAGAAAAAGGAAATGATAATTTCAAGAAGAGTCCCACATAGTTGGAAATTTTTTTGTTTGAAGAGGAGATGGAACTTGGAAGGGACCCATGATTAATTATAACTTTTATTGTGTAACTGTCATTGATCAGAAGCTACAGATGTGTGGCTCCGTTTTAATGATCATCTCGGAAAAGTAAGAGGGTGTTCATTATTTGGGAAATAAATAGGACAAATTTGGAGAAGGACCAGAAGAAATGAATTGCCCAAAACAATCCCAACGAGTTGATGGACCCCACACTTGTTTGCCAGCCCAAAGGCCCACAAAACCAAACATATCTCTAAAAGCAAGAAATTACGCGAGACAAATTAAATTCCTAATTTAGAACCACAGCTTATATTTTGACATCGTTAAAATTTACTATTTGATAAAATAGTTACCAGAATTTTTGAAGTATATTGCTATAAAAAAAATTATGACTGCTATATGAAAATTTGTGGCGATTGTCATATTTTTGCAAATTTTGGTGATTTTCATATGAAATCTTTTTGACAATTATCATATTTTGTGGCTAAATAATCTAGTGATCGTCATACAAAAAATCTGGCGATTGCCATATTTTTATAGAAAATCATGATGATCGTCATACCAAAAGTTTCGGCGCTTCCCATATGATGAATACTATTTTTTCAAAACTTTTTTTATCGAGGTTAAAAAATCAATCGTGGCAACGACGTGTCCTATTTTTACGATTCACCCTTTCAACGAGTCAAAAATAAGCTCGCCGTCCATTTATTATTACTCCTCTCGAAAGTAGAAACCAACAACCTAAAATTCAGAACTTAAAATCGAGGATTAATAATCTTCTCTGTAGAACTTAGAAGTTAGAAAGCCACAAACTTGGGGAAAAACTATTTGCAATTCTTTAAATATTATTTATGACCAGAAGGGGCCTAAATAGTCAACCGGGATAGATTCATAATTCAATTATTTACTTGGCACTCCATAGTTCTCAATGATCATAGACTTCTAAAGGGCCACAATAGTGCTTGCTTTTCCTTTGGTTGTGCTTAAGTGGAAAGTTCATTTGGACATGTAAATTAAAGGAGAGCAAACAAATTAGTGTTTCACTGGGAACACTTTAACTAGCGTTATATTCATTTGGTTAGGCTGAAAAATGAAAACTTTGAGGACTATAAGTAAAATAAAAGTGAAGTGCCACAAATTATTGCTAACATAGGGGCACTTCTATTAAGAAATGGAAGAGCCAATTTCTTTTTCTTTGACGACACAATGCCTCACATGACCTCTGCTACACATCTCCTTAGTTCGCCATAGACCCACCCACCAAATGAAACTCTGTCATTTTTTATTGGGTTAAGTATGAAGTCAGAGAGTCACTCCTTCAATATATAAAACCACTAAAATTTTTGTTAATTATTGGACTATATATAGCAGGTTTTGTTGATAAAGGATTAGTACAGTTAATAAGATGGGATGATTTAGTACGTATAACATCAACACTTATTTATTTTACAACTGAAAAGTTACCATACACGAGAGTCATTTTTTGTTTTCTCCTTCCATGTGAAGTTATGATTTAAATATATACCATTCCAGCCACATTCTTTCTTAAACTCATAGAGAAAAAAATTAAAGACAGTTCTTACTGCTTTATGAAGTGTAGTTCTAGGTAGTGCGAAAGGTTAAAGTCATATAATAAGGGAAATTATGAAATAAACTGTGCAGACAAATAATATGTTAGTAGTGTCATGAACTTGAATTCCTAGTAGTTAGGTATTCTTATCATTCTGTATGCTATGTGACAGAAAAAGGTTAACAATTAATTTAAAAAAGAAAATAAAAAGAAATAAAACTTATAGGAAGAGGTAAGATTTTTTAAGATTAGGAACAAGATCTAAGTTGGGTCCATAAGAATATTTGGAAATAAATATGGCAAACTTATAGTACTTGTTTTTTCAATAAATGTAAGTACTTTGTCAAGCATTCATGCTCCTTAGGAAGCTATATATGTGGATTAAATTTTGAGTACTATCACAAGACTTTAGGAACACAAATTGATGTAACATTTACAATTGAGACTGCAATTTGGTTTTGTCAAAATAGGCTATGCTCTGTAAAAATAGATGATGACCTTTAACCTAACACCATATATTGGGCTCCACCTTCTTTGACTATAGGCCCATTTATATAGTTGGCTGTGGGCTCTCTACTTTATCCTTTTTTGTCTCTTCCTCTTTAAATTTCGGTTGGCTTGTGTTTGCTTCTGTTTTCACAACTCCTTTAGATTCTTATTGAACACTAAAAAGGTCTTGACATAAAAACAGTACTCTTAACTAATAAGAAATGAACTCTTCTTACCAATCATGTCAAAAAGATAAATTTGTGGTCAATGAATCCAAACTTCAATTATAAAGATTGGGTTGCTCTGGCGGTGATCACCCACAACTTTCAACCAAGAGGTTGTGAGTTCGAGTCACCCCAAGAGCAAGGTGGAGAGTTCTTGGAGGGAGGGAGTCGAGGGTCTATCGGAAACGGCCTCTCTACCTCAGGGTAGGGATAAGGTCTACGTACAAACTACCCTCCCCAGACCCCACTAATGGGATTATACTGGGTTGTTGTTGTTGTTGTTGTTGTTGTTGTTGTTGTTATTGTTGTTGTTGTTGTTGTTGTTGTTTTGTAATAGAAAGTTTTATTATTTTTCATAGAATTAGTGTTGGGAAACACTTTGAGTGAACCTCTTCTTTGTGAGTGATTGTAGCGAGGTTATTCTTTTGGGATATAGTTTGGTATAATTAGAGTTTCATCTCTAATTTTGTACTCTCTTTTGTGTGCCGGTTGTTATAGTGAAATTGTTCCTCTCTGCTTGTGGACGTAGGTCGCCTTGACCGAACCACGTTTAATTTTATGCCTCTTTTATATGCTTCAATTGTCGTAATTATAACTTTGTTTTGGCTAAATTCCCGATTCTAACAAATTGGTATCAGAACCGGATCTAACCAGGTTAGTTTAAGTATCCAATATGACTCTAACAAATACTTATGTTGATAAATTTGATCGAAGTGCAAACTTCGGAATATGAAAATTAAAGATGGAAGCTATCCTAATTCAGGATGGCTTAGACATGGCGTTGCAAGAAAAGGAGAAAAGACGGATAAAATGACGGACGAGGAGTTTGTTATCATAGACAAAAAAGCAAAATCATGTATCATCTTAAATCACTCAAATGATATTTTACGTGAAGTTTATGTAGAAACCACAGCCAAATTCATGTGGGAAAAATTAAAAACCTTGTATATGAAGGAACAGTGGAAAATAGACTTTACCTGAAGCAGAAGCTTTATACAATTCGTATGGGTGAAGGTATATCTATTCTCTCTCATCTTGACACTTTTGATTCTATTCTTATGGATTTGAATCATATAGACGCAGAAATTAAAGACAAGGATCAAGTTGTATTACTGTTTTGTTCTCTACCCCCATCTTTTAAGCATATAAGAGATACTATGCTTTATACAAAAGATAATATCTCTTATAAAGATACTAAATTTATCTTAAAGTCAAAAGAAAAAATAGATAGTGATATTACTGTGAAACTAGTGGAACTCATGCGGAAGTTGACTTGTTTGTTAGAGGTAAGTCCAACTCAACATCTAGATACAATAATTTAGAATGTCGCTGTTATCATAAGAAATGTCACATTATCTCCGAATGCTATAAGTTAAAGAATAAAGAAAAACATAAGGAAAGGAAAACTAAGCATAAAGATGACATTGCCGAAACTAGTGTAGCTACTAATGAGTTTGATGAGGGAACTATATTTTTAGCAACTAAAACTAGTTTCAAATCTCACAATGAGTGAAATTTGGATTTCGGTTGTTTGTATCATATGTGTCCCAATAGGGACTTGTTTTCTACATATGATTCAGTTAAAGGCTTAGTCGTCCAATTGGGTAACAATGCTACTTATAACGTTATTGGTAAAGGTACAATTCGGATCAAAATGCACGATGGTGTGGTGAGAACTCTCACCGATGTTAGATACGTTCTTGAGTTGAAAACAAATCTCATTTCTTTGGGCACTTTAAAATCCCTTGGGTGCAAATTTACTGGTGAAGGTGGAGTTCTGAAAATTGTTCAAGGTGCTCTTGTGATCATGAAAGCACACAGATCTGGTTCATTGTATACTTTATTGGGATCTACTATTATAGGCACTACTATAGTTTCGATATCAGATAACTTGTTTGTTTTTTATGGCATTAAATTTTGACATAAGACCATTGGGGTTTTTCTGGAGGTGGAGTAAAATAACTATATCATCCAATTTAGGCCAAGGTGGAGATTTGTAAGATATGGCCTAAATTTGTCCATAGCAAACTTAGAGCCAAAATATTCAAACTTGGAGCCAAAGAAAAAAGTATTTTCTTTTATTTATTTTTTCTTTATTTGGGGACCAAGAACTTTGTCCTATAAATGTAAGCCATCTTACTTCATTTGAATCATCCCATATTTTTGATTAGAAACTCATTTTGAGTATTCTTGTAATAGAAAGTTTTATTATATTCCATAGAGTTAGTATTGGGAAACACTTTGAGTGAACTTCTTCTTTGTCAGTGATTGTAGCGAGGTTATTCTCTTGGGATATATTTTGGTATAATTAGAGTTTCGTCTCTAATTTTGTACTCTCTTTTGTGTGCCGGTTATTATAGTGAAATTGTTTATCTCCGCTTGTGGACGTAGGTCACCTTGACCGAACAACGTTAAATTTTGTGCCTCTTTTATATGATTTAATTGTCGTAATTATCAACTTGCATTGTCTTTATTATTGTCATTATAAGTGGTTAAATTCCGCATTATTCTGATTCCCGATCCTAACACATGAATTATATAAAAATTATTTATAATGTTATTCTGTATACTCCAAGTTGAATACTTCAACAGACATTTACTTGAGCCTGTTGCTTATATGCCATCAGCGTGTCCTTTACTTAATTAGGGAGGGAAAGCCACTAATAAGTTGGAAGGAGAAAAAGACATAGAACATCAGCTATATTATAATTTTAATAGTAAAAGTTAGTTCTTGATACGATGAAGAACTAAATCAATCATACGATCTGATTAGAGCTTTGTCATTCAAAGTTGCCTCCATTTTTCAAATACTTAGCTTATAAATTAAATGATTATTATCGTATATAATATACTCTAGTGAAAGAAAAAAAAAACACAAATTAAACGGACTAGCCCACTTGCGCATCTTGCAAATAAACTATTTTTCATGATTAATGGTTGTAAACAGGATTTCTGGCTAATCACCAAATAAAAATAATACTAATAAATTTTGCAACTTTTCCTGCTTAATGCTCTACAGCTCTAAATTTGTAGCTTGTACCAAGAATAAAGTAAGAAGCTGATGCAATTTTCTTTGAGTTGGTCAAGAACCTGAATCGTGATGGGAAGTTGTAATAAGGACAAAATGTTTGTGTGTTTTATCTTTTATTTTTATTATATAATCCTTTCATGTCATCATATTAAGGAAAATGTCCCACGATTGTTGGTACTGTTGATTTGGATTAGCTCGAATAATTAAGAAAGTTCAATTATTACAAGACATAATGTCCACACAAAAAAGTTTTCGGAGTTGAAGATAAATCTGACGAATTGAATGTTTCAACTTTCATCATGGGACAAGGAGATAGTGGTGGTTTTGATTGCTCGATGCAATCATCAAAGTTACTGTTAGTACTATTATCAATGCTACCTTAGTACTGTCTTGTCAATGAATGAACCAAACTATACTCTACTTTTTTTTTAATTTAATTTATACATATATATATATATATATATATATATATATATATACACACACTAGCATAGCTGTGAAGAGTGAGTTTTGAAGTAACGATACAATTATTTTTTTGTGATCTACAGGTATTCGAGCTGGGAAAATAGCCATTAGTGCAGCTAAGAGACATTGTTCTTATGTTTTCGAGTTATGAGACATTGTTGTGTGATTCCTTGCATTAGAATATTTTATCTACATCACACTCCCTTTGAAGTGCGGCCTTCCCCCGAACCTTACGTGAACGCAAAATGCATAATGCACCGTTGCCCTATCCTCACGTAGCAGCGTAAAAGAACTTTCGCATTATAGATGTGTTTTAACTTATATTGCAGTAAGTAATTGTTCTTATTTTCTAACTTAGAAATCTCAATTTTTACGAATGACAATTCGTAATTATTTTTTAAATATCATGGGTCGTTTGATCCAATTGTGGAATAGAAAAAAATCCCATGAGCTGGGATATTCTATAAGATTAGCTAATTTGGTATAAAATTTTTAGAAAAATTGATATTATTAATTACTATACCCATAACCAAACATGAATAAATGGAATCTCAAAATTTTATCCTGTAATTCCGATAAAACAAATGATCTCTCCAATGTCTAAAAGTTAAAATCACTTATTTTTCTTCCCCTTTTAACTACTTTATATGTATGTCATCCTTGATGCTTCTGATTCACTGCACTTGCTAAATTTTAACCCTTTATTGCTTTTTCTTTTTCACTTTGCCTAATTGTGCAGTTATGCGCGGATTAAGTAAAGAGTGGTCCCATTGGTTTGTCTCATACAGTTTAATCATGTGTTAAATATTGTATTGAGATTGTGACTTTCCTAGCTAGGAGGCCCATGCAGTCGACTCTAGCTACTTCCCTACCTGAAAACCGTATATGTTAGGTATTGTGTCATTTTTCTCATACCAAAATTATCAGACTCCAATAATTATGGGGACCAAACTTCTCTTTAAAATGGAAACCAAATGCTCATTAATTATATATGGCCTATGGGCAGTTAAATTCGAGAAAAGATAAGTTAAAAATTCATGCAATTACTTTCATAAAAAATTATCATATCTTATGTGAACTTCAAATGAGTATAGACTAGAAGAGTAATGCAGCGAAATAACAAATAATTGCATAATCTAATCCTTCAATATCCAGCTATTTAATTCAATCCCGATTGAGATTGGCTGATCATCATTTATAACTTCTTAATTAATTTGATGGCTCACCTAGATGTCCCTGTCTTTCATACCAATTTTAATTAGTGCCTACCGGTAGTTAATCCCTTCTATCTATGTTGAACAGAATACTAGTGTTCTATTCTTCCTAGCTAAATGACAAACAAGTTTAAAATACTATACAGAGGAGATCAATTATACAGTCAGAACAACCAACTTGCATTGGCCATCGAGACGCGCTTTTGATAACATTATTTGCTTCTAATTCCACAAGGCAATGATAGAGACCCTATAGAATGAAACAGAAAACAACAACAACAACAACAACCCAGTATAATCTCATTAGTGGGGTATGGGGAGGGTAGTGTGTACGCAGACCTTACCCCTACCCTGGGGTAGAGAGGCTGTTTCCAAATGACACTCGGCATCCTTCCCTCCAAGAACTCCCCACCTTGCTCTTGGGGTGACTCGAACTCACAACCTCTTGGTTGGAAGTGGAGGGTGCTTACCATCAGAGCAACCCACCTTGTCCCAATGAAACAGAAAACACAAAGACAAAAAAATGAAAAGATAAAAGAAGAAGAAAAGGGACGAAAAAGTTCTAAATAATCATTAAGTTGCCTATTAGAGTGCACAACAGTGAAGCTAGAAATTTTTTCAAGGGTCTTTAAATTTAAAAGAAGTAAAAAAAAAATTTCCAATAAAGGATATTTAATTTATGTTATATAAGTCTAAAACCTAATATTTTATTTATATACGTATCGTAGTTTTCCGAATAAGGATGATCAATAATGAGAATGTAGCTTCGCCCCTAAGATTGCATATGACAAAATGAAAAAAGGTTTGCAAGGAGACAAGTGGTGTTCAAAATTGGGGAATTGTTTTTGATAATTTAATGCATTTGCATGAGCAACAAAGCTAAAATTATTGTGTGTTTCTTGAAAGATAAAGGTATAAAGAGATAAAGGATAATAACGAGTGAAAACTGATGGTCATGAAATACAACTTTTGGTGAATGCTTGGGCAATTGGAAGGGATCCAAGATATTGGGAAGATGCAGAATGCTTTAAGCCAGTGAGATTTCTCGAAAAGGGAATAATTCATCCCATTTGGTGCTGGAAAAAGGATATATATATGTATGTATGTCATTTTGGTGTAGCAAATATTGAGCTTCCTCTTGCCATTTTGATTGGAAGCTTCCTTAGGGCATGAAACATGGATATGACAGAGGAATTTCGTTTGACTGGGCAGAAAACTATTGTAGCTTTCATAATGGATACTAGTATGACTTTTCGTTTTCTCTTTCCCTGTTCTCATTTTCACTGATATAAATTTTATTGTAAAATACATATTTTGACCCAAAAAACTGATGTGGTTTTTCTAATCAGTAATTTAATATGCTTAATAAATTGGATTAAATGTAATAGCCCATCTTAATGCAAATTAAACGACCCATATTCACAAACGGATAATAATTATTCATGATTTTACATACAGTTTATATACATATCTTTCCCAGTCAAATTGTCTATGCAGTCAGTTTTCAAAAAAATCTACATGGTTATAAAGTTTCAAAATACCGTTCAAAGTGAGAGTTGGGACCTTGCATCTTAAAGGTGTGAGCTTCTTGTGTTTTTTGGTTCTTTCTTGGAAGAGATTTAAGGGTCGTTTGGTGCGAGGTATAAGTAGATATAGTGCTGGTATAAAATTTTAATATCACCTTAATACTTTGTTTGGTTAGCAAACCTGGTATAAGTTATTCCGGATTAAAATTAGTATCGGGATAACTTATACCTTGTAGGGGGGGATAATTAGTGCCGTGATAACTTATACCTTCTTTTTAGAAATTAAAATTAGTATCGGGATAATTTTAGAAAGGAAGAAGCGCATCCAATTTCTCTTGGAGGCTTGTGACGCAATAATGCCACGTCTCAAAAAACAGACAAACAAAGGGACGGGTCGTATATCTAAAGTTTACAACTAACTTTGCTTGCGAGGTGGAAAACAATTGTAACGAGACAAGAGTGAGCTGGAGGCCGGTGTCTGTGCTTCATTTTCGTGTCCATACCTCTCAAATAAAATGTCGCCGCCCAATCAGACCTGTTCTAATCTTGGTTTAATTATGCACGTGCTCCTAATATTTCTCACATGTTAATCATCTCTCCTAATCCCAATTATGGTGTGGGCGGATTGGAAGACCCACTCGTCAACTGGCACAGGTTTACTATTACCGTAAGACAAATCTTTGGCTTGGATTTGACACTAATCCAAGTCTATTTTCTGCTTAATTGATGTGCAAAGTTAATTATTTCTAGGGGAAGTGGCTAAATATATCCTTTTGCTTTTATATATTGTTTGCGCTTAACATCCGTTATACTATCGGACTAAATTTACCTTTAATATTATACTATCGGGCCAAATTTACCCATACAATCAACAAACTTTTAAAAATATCCCTTAATCTGTTAAGTAATCCAAAATCTTCCAAATTTCTTTTGTTTAAATTACCTGTTCTACTTCTTGGTCCACTATTTTAATTTCAAAAATTACTATTGATGTGAATGCTAAAGTTACTAGACTATACAAATTATTCATAATTTTTTATATTACCAATGCACCCATTTCTCTTTTTGTAATAAATAAAATTGGTTTAAAATTTTATTTATTTTTCAATCATATATACACCGTAGAATTTAGTTGGTCTATTTATTGTGTATTTTATGCAGCTGATCATCATGTATGTACATGTATATTCAAATATTTTTTATCATTGCATGGTTAGTATAGAGTTCGATCGACTAACTTAAGAGTGCAAAATGAGTAGACATTTAATTAAAGCAAAGTCGAATTAGACAATGTAAAGTCTCCAAGAAACTTCAACTTCAATCACTAATACTTGTAAAGTTTCTATACATTTGGTGCAACGAATTCATTAAAATTGAGATGTTATAAATACTTTTAGAATTTAGAAAAACTACCTAATTTGTTTTTAATTTACTATACTTTGTTTATTCGGTTGTATTATTTAATATTTTTTTTCTTTTATTTGTTTTTTCTCTAATTCAGAAAGCAGGTAAATGTCAATTATTTTAAAAATAGTGGACCAAGAAGAACAACAAGTGATTTAAATAAAAGAAATTTGGGAGATTTTGGATTACTTAACAGATCAAGGGGTATTTTTAAAAGTTTGCTGATTGTAGGGGTAAATTTGGCCTGATAGTATAACGGTAAGGGTAAATTTGACCCGATAATATAACGAAAGTTAAATATAGACAACGGCGAAGGGCCGAATATACCCTTGTACTTTCGAAAATGGTCTAAAAATACCCCTCGTTATACTATTGGGCTATATATACCCTTTCCGTCATACTTTGGAACAAATATACCCTTATTTTGGATGGAATGCCACGTGTCAGCACCAGATGAAAACGACCCATTTCTTTTTTTTTTTACCCGATCCGTTTTAAAAAACCCACCACTTAAAATTTAGTTTTTTTAAAGCATATATTTGTAAAAACTGAATTGTTTTTTTGTAAAAACTGGAAAAAAAAAAATTTGCAAAATATATATTTTTAAGTCTTTTCAGTTTTTTTAAAGTATGTTTTTTTTGTAAAAACTGAAAAAAAAATATTTTTTTTAAAAATGCTTTAAAAACTGAAAAATATATAATCTGTAAAAACTGAAAAAAAAATATTTTTTTTAAAAATGCTTTAAAAACTGAAAAATATATAATCTGTAAAAACTGAAAAAAAAAAGGAATTTTCAAAATATATATTTTTCAGTTTTTTAAGTATTCTTTTTGTAAAAACTGAAAAAAAAAAGATTTTGCAAAATATTTTTATTTTTTTAAAACTAACGCATATGTAGTCCACTGCTTTAGGAGAGTCTTTTTTTTTCCCCAGTTTTTAAAAAAATATATTTTTTTCAGTTTTTACAAAAAGAATACTTTAAAAAAAATGAAAAGACTTAAAAATATATATTTTGCAAATTTCTTTTTTTTCTAGTTTTTACAGAATATATATTTTTCAGTTTTTAAAGCATTTTTAAAAGAATATTTTTTTTTCAGTCTTTACAAAAACAAATACTTTAAAAAAGCTGAAAAGACTTAAAAATATATATTTTGCAAATTCCTTTTTTTATTCTTCAGTTTTTACAAAAAATAATTTCAGTTTTTACAAAATATATGCTTTAAAAAAACTGAATTTTAAAACGGGTCGGGTGGTGGATTTTTTAAAACGGATCGGGTAAAAAAAAGAAATGAGTCGTTTTTATCTGGTGCTGACACGTGGCACTCCATCCAAAATAAGGATATATTTGTTCCAAAATATGACGGGAAGGGTATATATAGCCCAATAGTATAACGAATGATATTTTAAAACTATTTTTAAAAGTACAGGGATATATTTGACCTTCGCCGTATAGACAATATATGAAAGTAGAGGGGCATATTTGGCCTTTTTCATTATTTCTAACACTAAGAAGGTTTCTTTTCGGTTAGCCAACAAGATAGATCATTTGCGCAGTAGAGGTTGGTTTTGGGCTGCAGTGATTCACGCGCAACAACGTCGAATTTGATTATAAAGTTTTATTTTATTCCCATAGTTCTCTATAATTACTTTCTTTCTGAAGTTATACATGTAGAGCACGGGTATTTGGTAAATAATGTGGATTCTTGAGAAAATAAAATTGCAATCTTTTTGGTAGTGTAAAGTGTAAACTAGTGACCATTTCCATTCATTTGAATTTTACAGGTCATGTTCTTCTAACACACACACATATATATTATTTACCTTTAAAACGGATAACAATTAAATATGTATGCGATTTTAAGGATATGCGGATTGATTCAACACAAATAATCAAGAATATTAGATAAACGGGTTAAAAACAAAATAAATAATCAAACCAATTGTAATGTTACGACCCAGCTCGAACTTAGGTTGAATAGTAGTTTTGCCCTCGATCGGATCCTTGGTTTGAAACCAATTGTGAATGAAGAACAAATAGTAAAGTGAGAACTTTTACATAACTAGAAAGCAGAGAAATGAATTTGTATTGCCTTGATTTGCGTGTTAAAATGTGTCTATCAAAAGAAAAAACCTTCCCTTTATATAGTAGGAGAATTTCATCCCTAGTACAAGTCTAAAAAGGTAAAAATCATCCTTTCCCAGTAATTACTGATCCGTAACTGACATCGAGCTAGATCCGAGCCATGATATCTGGTCGGGTACGAATATAACGGCCCTTTATCCGTTGTGTGTAACCGTTTACCGTGTTTTCCCAGGCTTTAGAATTCGTTCTGGGTTCGGGGAGCGTTACTTTATTATGCATGGTGATTAACACATTGTTCTTCTTTTGTGGATCTCAATACGAAAGGTCCTCGGCCTCGATTTCGGTCTCGTGCGTCCGTGCCCTTCTTCCGTATTCTTCATCGGGAAATCGGGGTATGCTCTGTCCCCCAATTTTACCTGTATAGAGATAGTCCCCTCTTTTTTTGGAGGGTAGGTTTGTCAAAACGATGGGAAACGATAGATGAACCCTGGTTTCTTCCCTCGTACGTTATAACTGAGATGACAGGTAAATCGAAACGTCCCATCAGTCGCATCGTTCTGACTTCAGACACGTGTCAGTCATCGGTTGGCTATCTTCGAATGCGAAACATCACGCATTGATTGTCTTTTCCCCTATAAAAGCTCGAACCCTCTTTATTTTTTCCACTTTCCGACTCTAGACTTCACCTTCTAACATTCTACCTGCTTTTAATCTTTCTAGATGTTCATACATTATTCATTCAGCCTTCATATCTTCATCTTCATCTTCATAATTCTTCTTTGAACCTTCATCCCAGACCTTCATACCTTCATACAATCTTCAAATCTTCATATTTTTCTATATTTTCCAGATTATAATGGCTAAAACTTCCAAGTCGGTGCCTCAGCAGGCTACCCCCTCATCTTCCCATGAGGCCGCAAATGCTGAGGTGGCTGTTTCCGAGGTGGCTCGGGGATGACTTCAAGGTCGAGAAGGCCTCTAGTCAACAAGACCGAGGCGAGGGAGCATGTAGATATATATGCTCTACCACTGAAGAAACCCTACCCATAGTCCGAGCGGAATGTAAGTGGGAGGGCAAGGACATGGCCGTCCCCGGACCCAATGACGATATTACTACTCACGTGAAGTGGTATTTGAGTGTTTACACTTACCCATTCACGCTCGCCCCTGTGGACCCCGTAGTTATTGCTTTCTACAAGAGGTATGAGGTGTGCCTTGGGAAAATCCACCCGTCCTTTTGGAGGATTGTGATCCTCTTGCACCATTTTGTAAACAACACTGAATCTCCTCGGTTCGCCCTCGACCACCTACTCCGCATGTACAGTCCTCGAATATTCTGAGGGGGATTGATCAAGCTCGTTCGCCGAGAAAGCAAGGCTCCTTTCTCGATTATTGACGATGATCGAGGCCAAAGCCGGCAGGGAAAGTTCGTTCGGGTGAAAACCGAAGGCTGACCCCCCACCCCCCCCTCCCGATTTTCTGTTGTTCCCCGAGGAGTGGAACGCATCCCGTAAGTATTGTTTTTCTTGGGAATTTCTTTCTTTTTTCCTTTTTCACTCATCGCATGTGTTTGTGGTCGTACATCTGTTGCCCAAGTTCCCGATGCAATCCCCCGATTCAAGAAGCGGATCAAGGGGATTTGTGAGCAGATACCGTACTCCGAGTTCGCATGGCACAAACTTTCGAAGGGCAAATGGGAGGCTTGTTCTCATGGTGAGGTTCTTCCCTGAATAGTTACCATCGCGCTCTTAACTTATACAGTGCTAACCTTTTCCTTTTTTCTTACAGGTCTGCCTAAGACCACCAAACTTAGGTCGCTAGATGAGGACGAGGATCCGTCTTTGCTTTCCGAGCCCTCCGTTTCGGGACAGCCCGAGGCTGCCGCGAAGGAGGAGAAAAAGAATAAAATGCGAAAGTCCTCGGGTTCCCGGACCCCGAGGCGAAGATGAAGTAGAAGGTGGCCACCCGGGTCCGGAAGCCCAAGAAGAATACCAAGTCTAGGGTACCGGACCCCAACTCTCTCTACCAACTCAGGGATGAGCCCGAAGAAAATGATATCTTCATCGCTCATAGATCGACCCCTATTAGGGAGAAGGTGATGTCCGAGAAAGGGGACCACGAGGTCGATCCCCTTCTGGCTCGAGAACCTGAGGGGGAGATGGAGGTTGCGACCTCCCATAAAGTCGCTCTTGTTCCGAAGGAGGCGACTGGTGTCATTGACATCATAGAGACGCCCTCCTATACCGAGTACATGCTCGAAGAGGTCCAAGCGGGCAAACAAACATCAAGTGAGAAGGAGCAGGGTTCAAATGATCCCCTCAACTCCTTTTTCAACGGCATGGACATGTCAGCATTGGAGATATTTTCCGGGCTGGGCCACTTGGAGATCACGAAGAAGGACGTGCCCTCGGGAGTTGGAGGGACGAGTTCTAGCCCAAAACTAGTAAGGCAATTTTCCACGCAGAGATTGGACCCTGGGCACAAAAGAACGGTCGTTCTCACAATCCTGGAGAATACTCAGGTGACGAGCGCAAAACACACACTTAAATTGTGCTCACTAGTCAAAGATAGTATAGTATAATTATCGTGTGCACAAGGATTTGATTTAAACAGTATTCTCATAGTTTGTAGCAAGATTGATATCCAGGAGGATCAACAGTTGAGATTTATATAATTAATAATCTAAAATCTATAGCTATTGACTAATGACAATCACAACAAAGGTAAGCAAGGGAGTTATTAATGGGAGAAAATATGGGTTGATGGTATAGGTGCAAGATAATTGTTCGGGATCTAACTCTAGATAATTCACTTCTAATGTTCAAGTGAGTATATCGAATTCACTTAATTATCAGTACAATTGATTAGTAGAAACTCCTCTCTCGATTAAGTCTCAACCTCACAATATGAACTAATTTAAGCTCGGTGAAGATATGCAAGAATGCGTAATGGATTGGTCTTTAGGAGAACCTCTTTCGATTATTCTCCTAACTAGGTTTAATCAAGGATTCAACTAGCCTCTTTCGATTACTTAGAAGAATCTGTGAACTCAACCAACAATATAGTACAAATATATCACAAGTTATGCCTCTCTCGATTACAAGAACAAGTGAACATAGATGCAACAATTAAATCTTCCAAAAACGATTCAAATACATAAAAATAGAGTTATAATCCACAAATAACTATTAATACACCAAATCCATCAAAACCCAAAAGGAACTACTCCATAGATATGGAGAAGTTCTTCACAAATGAAATAAAAGTAGAGGAAAATATAAATACAATCCAAACACGTATCTTGAGTGAGGAAGGAAGGATGAAATCCTTGTGCTATTGCTTCCCCCTTCTCTTTAGCTTCCCTAGGTCTAAGGTATGTCAAAAGTCTTTCTAAAATGAGTTTTTGGGGTATTTAATCCCCCCCCCCCCCAAAAAAAAGGACGAAACTACCCTTTTCTTAGCGAAATAGGACTCTTCCCGGATAGGACATGCGCGGTCGCGCACCTGGGGACTTGGTCGCGCACCTGGGGACTTGGTCGCGCATTTGGTCGCGCATTTTGCACAATGTGTGGTATCAGTTCGGAATTTGGGAAAGTGCAAAACATGAAAGTTGTATGCCTTTTAAATAGCTTTCCAAAGATACATTGTGATGCCCAAACGGATTTCTGAGCTAAAAGTTATATGCATTTTACTTGACAGTGCGCAGTATGCCTGCTCGATTCTTCATTTCGTTCTTAAAGTGCACTATCATCCATTGATCCCCGAACACGATTCCAACTTCTCCTTGGGCTTTTACTCAGACTTTAAAGCTCCAAAATAGCATGAATTCATTCCACAACATCTACATAGATCGAAATCACTCCTATAAGGCGTAAAACACACAATTGGTGCAAAACACTAGCGATTAAAGCTCCAATTTAATTAAAGTACAGTAAATTAGAGTGCAATAAGCAACTAAAATACGGGATTATAGCCTACCATCAACACTCCACACTTAAACCATTGCTCGTCCTTGAGCAATCAAACTACACTTCACATAGACATGACCTTTTTAAACAACTCTCATAACTCATCATACCAAGAATATTTAAAATAGACTAAGCACAATAGTATAACATCCTAGCCTCAAGATTTCAACAGCACCACGCATTTTTTACAACTCGCTCACTTACTCTAACACAGAGGTCAATGACAATACTTTTCCTTCATGAATCAAGTGCCCTCACCCAACAATAGAGAGTAGTTCCACACACAATAAAAGTTAAGAATAATTAGGAACTCAAGATAGAAAGAATTCACTCACTCTCAGAAACAACATTCATATGCCCCAAAAGATGCACCATAGGCTTGCCCGTAGTGTACTACTCTACTAATCGAGCTTATTCAGTCAAGGATCAAGTAGGATTTTAATTGGTTGTAATGTAGGCTGTGGGACGGGTATGACACATTTAGATATAAGAGTAACTACATCTCCCTAAGCACCTTTAATACATATACTTGACCTTTAAACCCCACACTTATGTCAAACCATAACTCTACCTTCACATCTGTATATGTCAACTCCCAACTTCTTTAAGCACAAATACATCAAGAGTTACCACTATCAATGAATATAAACTATTTTTTTTCTTTTCGATTCAAGTGGCTCATACTTTTTCACAATAGTGTACCTTTCTCCTTATTTCAATAGTTCCACTCAAAAGCCAAATCAACCACTACACATTTCAAGTTTTATAAAGTTCATACCAATTTCAAGTGCTCACGAGAGGTAAATGGTTCAAATAGATGGTCAATTCAAACAAAAGGATAAGGCTTGTAATATGGTTGTCAAAGAAACAAGATTACAGGCTCAACGGGGTTATCTACGATACATAATGATTTGGTAGGTAAACTATATAGATGGCTGAACAAAGGAATGCCTATATCACTTCCAAGACTGAACAAACTACTATTTCGCTTTGCGGACACACAGGGCAAGTTCTAGACATCAAATACAATACACAAAATACACGAAACTTCATACACATGGCACATAACTCACTCAGGATCAGACTCATCAAGACACTCTAATCAAAGTAGTTAAGCAAAGTTTAGATCGTACAATTTAAGGTTCTTATACAAGAGTCAAAAATTGAGCCTAAGCGTCATAACTAAAGCACTTATTATTCTCAAGACATAATAAAGTCAAGATATATTGCTTTTATTTAAAATCACAGCGCAAGGTTTCCTACTCCAAAAAAAAATAACTATACCCGGTTCAAACAAAATTCTTGAAAAAGAACCACGGCACAAAGAAAAACCAAGGGGGAATTATTATACTATATATATA
>AWOL01S0068765.1:0-12481 GCA_000715115.1 Nicotiana otophora
GTCTTACGTTTGGAGCAAAAAATCCTGGAACTACAGTGCGAGCTTGAGCAGGTTCAAAATCTGGCAAACCTTTCCCTTACTCTCAATATTCCCGATATCAACTAGCATAATCCGACTACCCAGAACCAAATACCGCCATAAAACACACAAAATCAGAATCCACCACCCATAGCTCCAAATTCCCTCACACCACACCAGTATCATAATCCCGCATCTCCCCAGAACCTTAACCCACCACCAGTGCAAACCCATCAACAACATCATCATCATCATCAAACTCAATACCCGCAAACCACTACTTATCACACTCCCCAAAATGCACTGCAACCTACTCCCGCTCCACAAAACTCAACCAATGACCACCCATATATTCAAGTTCCAGGAACTCATCAAAGCAATCCGATATATGTGGAAATATTACACATATATCAAGATTGGCAAAACTTTTGCATTATTGAGACAACAACAGGGGGATGAGGGTAGCAGTACAAGTATTGCAAAGCAGAATCTAGCTAATTAAGTGATGAACCTGAAGGTGTAACTGGTGTAGGAAAGGATAAGGGTGGGGAAATCCCACCTTCACATGGATAGAATCGGATTCTAGAACACCAAGGGACTAAACAATGTAGGTAAAAGAAAGGAAATACATTTGTTTATGCATAATGCTCAAGTTTAGTCTCTTGGAAACTAAGGTTAAGAGAGTTTAAGATCAAAAACCTACTCTTAACCTATGTAATGGGTGGTTGTATAGTATTAATATAAGCCAGTATCCAGGGAGAGAGGATTTGGTTGCTATGGAAGCTAATGATCTTTGATGCTAATATTAGTAAGGTTACAGAGTAACTCATTCACTATGGGGTACAACATAAGAGGACATGAAGACAATTCTCTGTCATAATGGGTTATAGATTTAATGATGTTGTTTTAAGGAAGAGTCTATAATATGATATCAAATGTATTCATGATCAAATGGTTGGGACTTTGGTAGTAATGGGTGATTTAAATTTGAATATTTAATATAGAGGAAATAATTGCCAATCTTGTTACAGTGTCAGAAATAAGGGAATTCAAGCAGTGTGTTGAAGATTGCACACTACATGAACTGAAACCTTTTAAGGAATTTTACACTTGGGACAACAAGCAGGGTGGTGGAGACCGAGTAATTGGGTAACAACACTTCCTAACTTAGAAGCACATTATCCAAGTAAAGGGCTATTTGACCGTTGCCCAACAATAATCTGATGGGATGAAGAAAACAAGCAGAATAAGAAATTTTTTATATTTCAACATGTAGAGCTTGATACGGACTTTAAAGAGTAAAACATGATGGAAGACTGATAGGAAGGGTACAAATATATTTGAGCTAGTAGGAAAACTGAACAAGCTCAAGAAAACACTGAAAGAGCTAAATAAAGAAAGATTCAATGATATTGAAATACATGCAAACAAAGTGATGGGAAAGCTTAAATAATTTCAAGATAGTATTCACAGAGGTCCTACTAACTCAGTTTATTACAAGAAAGCGCAAGGTTGTCTAAACAAAGCATTAGATTGACTGTTGCTAGGGACCAGTTCTTGAGGCAGAAAAGCAAGATGCAATGGCCGGCATAAGGGGACCTCAATACTAAGTTGTTTCATTGCATGATGAAATCTAGTAGAAATATGAACATAATATTCTCTATAAATGACTCTCATGGGAATAATGTCACGGACATGGGAGGAATTGCCATGGCATTTTTTGAGTTCTACACTAATCTGTTGGGCACAAGTAGAAAGGAAAGAGATCATGTTAACAGTTTCTTGGTTCGACAAGCACCTATAGTTACTGAAGAACAAAGGAAGCAGTTGGAAGACAACTTTAAAGGAATAAATATAAATAAATCACTATGGGCAATAGATTGGGACAAGTCGTCAGGTCCTGATGGATATGGGAGCAAATTCTTTAGATAGCTGGGAGATTGTGGGAAAAGATATGGTGGGTGTTGTGTTGGAGTTTTTCAGAACTGAAACAATATTTAGAATCTTAAACCAAGCTATGATCACCCTTATATATATAACCACTCATGCTACAAGCATGGGGGACTACATGCCTATAGCGGAATGTAAACTGATTTCCAAGATGATGTGCAATAGGATCAAACTAGTTTTGGCAGACCTAATATCTGCTAATCAAAGTGTTTTCATTGCAGGAAGAACAACTGTGCAACATATTTTGATTTGTCAAGATTTGGTGAGACTTTATAATAAGAAGAATACCACCCAAAGTAGCTTGATCAAGATTGACCTTGAGAAGGTTTACGATACTGTTGAATGGTATTTTGTGAAAGGAATGCCTCATGCATTAAACTTTCCTCTGAGGTTCATCAAATGGGTAATTGCATGTCTATCAACAACTCAATATAGTATTGCTATAAATATGGGAATGCATGGGAGCATTCAAGAGAAGAGAGGGCTTCGACAAGATGATCCAATATCACCCATATTATTTGTAGTTTGTATGGAGTATCTTATGAGAATATTGAATAAGGTGATAGAAATGGAAGGCTTTGGATATCGCACAAAATGTAAAGGGCTGAAAATTATTCATATTTGCTTTCCTGATGATATATTACTATTTTGTAAAGGCAATTATCAATTAGTGATTATTCTTTTAAGAGGATTACAATCATTTGAAAATGCCTCTGGTCTGAGCACTAATGCAGGGAAATCTAAAATCTATAGTGCCACTATAGAGCCCTAATGTTTAGAGGATCTTTGTGATGTTAGTAGGTATTAGAAAGGATCCCTTCTTTTAGATATCTTGATATGTCTATCTCATCAAAGAAGATATCATCCATGGGCTGTGAAGTATTGGTTGACAAAATGGCAGCTGGAGTAAGGACTTGAAGCTCAAGGAATCTTTCATATGTAAAAAGGGTTAAATTAATTAACTCTGCTATTTATCCTATGAGTGTTGTTGTGATACTAATATTGTCTCTCTTTTTGTCCTTTTGTCTTTTTTTTTTGAGCCGAGGGTCTTTCGGAAACAGCATCTCTACTCCTTCGGGGTAGGGGTAAGATCTGCGTACACACTACCCTCCCCAGACCCCATTAATGGGATTCTACTGGGTTGTTGTTGTTGTTGTTGTCGCATGTTCATATATAGTGGTCTTCTATTTTCATTCTACCTAGAACAGTTTTGAAAAGACTTACTTCAATATGTAGAAATTTTTTCACGGCCCAAAATCCCTCCTTAGGAGTCGTGATGGTACCTAGGTAAGCCTAACACTTACTAAATTAATAACAGATTTTAACCAAACAACTATTAAACATGAACCAAATATTTTTATATAAAGCCAACAATCCCAAAATGATACACAACATCCCAAAACCGATAATACAAGTCATAAGCTCTGCTGAGTTCACTGGAAAATCTCTAAGTACAAATATTCTGGAATACAAATAAACAGTACAAAATAAACTTCAGAAGGTGACTCTGAGGCCTGTGAACGACGACAAGTATACCTTGAGTCTCCACTGCAATACTCAATCATCTAACCAATGATCAACATGCCCTGAGATACATGGATCTACACAAAAATGTACAGTAAGCATATCATGAGTACACCACAGCAGTACCCAGTAAGTATCAAGACTAACCTCGGTGGAGTAGTGACGAGGAATAGTCAAGACACCTACTAGACATAATAACTTGTACAATTATGAATATAAAACTAATAAGGAACAATATAAAGCTAAACATAGTAAGAATAATATTACAATAATTGAAATAAGAACTAGAACAACAATTAACAACAAGGAGCTAACAGGTAATAACGCCGTAAGGTAAGCATAATACAGTTTAAGTCCGGTGAAAATAAATAAGGGAAAATAAATAACAACCACTTTCACACAAGGTTTATTCAAGTCGAGGTAACACAACTCATAATCACAAATTACGGTTCCCAAATTACGAACCCTAATCACTTTGCATCTTGTGTCCATATTAAAAATCAAAATCGCACGGACAACTCACGTGCGAATACCATTAATACGTCATAATTGCATGAAAAACTCACGTGCTAAGAGAGTAACAATATCCCACATATCCGCACAGACAACTCACGTGCTAAGAGAGTAACAATATCCCACATCCGCACAGACAACTCACGTGCTAACGGTGCAACACACGCACAGATGGCAGGTATACAAGAATACATGTAAACGATCAAAAAACATCAAGGTTCATCTTCTTAGACTGATATGAGTGACTAATTACGGTGTATGCTTGTGCAAGTGTTCTATCACAGCTCGAGTCAACAAGCAAGATCAGAGAAAACAAATGGCACGTAAGAAACAACACAACAAAACTGTATTATGCATGACTCACACAAGGTAGGCACACTACTACACAAATATCAGCAATAACAATGCCCTAAGACCATCACAATTCATCACAAATTATCCCCGACATAGCCCTCTTTGTCTCGCCACGTGCGTAACAATAAAGTAAATGCCCGCCTTGTCTCGCCACACGCCCATAATAATATTCCCACCCTATCTCGCTACATTCGCAAACCCACATATATAGATCGCCTTGTCATGCTGCATGTGCAAATATCAATAATAACAATAGCAGGGACAACTCACGTGCGAACACCCCGACAAATCCTCTTAACAATATCACGTGTGCCAAAAACGTAACAACACAATACAACAGCTCGCACCACATGTGCCCATATACCACAACGTTTCCACAACAACAATTGCTATAAGACAACCACACATAGCCCACTGCTCATCGACACTGAGTACAATGACAACAATAATAACACGGAAGTACGGCAAGTAAAACAACACAAGAATTATGAAAACACAATGAAAGAGAAGAATGAGCTCACAATGAAAGACATAGCAAGTAATAATGGATTCAAATAAGAATAAATCAATAATAAGAGAGATAACATGTAACAATGATAACAAATAAGAATAACTCAACAATGAGAGAGATAATATGTAACAACGATAACAAATAAGAATAACTCAACAATCAGAAAGATAACATGTAACAATGATTTCAATTAAGGATAAGTCAACAATGGAGGAGGCAGCATATAAAAATGACTTCAAATAAGGATAGGTCAACAATGGAAGAGATAACAATAACTTCAATTAAGGATAATCAACTACAGAAGAGATATCATGGCAATAAAAGAGGCAACAACTTCAATTAAGGCATATAAGGGTATATCATGGCAANGGTGAAAATAAATAAGGGAAAATAAATAACAACCACTTTCACACAAGGTTTATTCAAGTCGAGGTAACACAACTCATAATCACAAATTACGGTTCCCAAATTACGAACCCTAATCACTTTGCATCTTGTGTCCATATTAAAAATCAAAATCGCACGAACAACTCACGTGCGAATACCATTAATACGTCATAATTGCATGAAAAACTCACGTGCTAAGAGAGTAACAATATCCCACATATCCGCACAGACAACTCACGTGCTAAGAGAGTAACAATATCCCACATCCGTACAGACAACTCACGTGCTAACGGTGCAACACACGCACAGATGGCAGGTATAAAAGAATACATGTAAACGATCAAAAAACATCAAGGTTCATCTTCTTAGACTGATATGAGTGACTAATTACGGTATATGCTTGTGCAAGTGTTCTATCACAGCTCGAGTCAACAAGCAAGATCAGAGAAAACAAATGGCACGTAAGAAACAACACAACAAAACTGTATTATGCATGACTCACACAAGGTAGGCACACTACTACACAAATATCAGCAATAACAATGCCCTAAGACCATCACAATTCATCACAAATTATCCCCGACATAGCCCTCTTTGTCTCGCCACGTGCGTAACAATAAAGTAAATGCCCGCCTTGTCTCGCCACACGCCCATAATAATATTCCCACCCTATCTCGCTACATTCGCAAACCCACATATATAGATCGCCTTGTCATGCTGCATGTGCAAATATCAATAATAACAATAGCAGGGACAACTCACGTGCGAACACCCCGACAAATCCTCTTAACAATATCACGTGTGCCAAAAACGTAACAACACAATACAACAGCTCGCACCACATGTGCCCATATACCACAACGTTTCCACAACAACAATTGCTATAAGACAACCACACATAGCCCACTGCTCATCGACACTGAGTACAATGACAACAATAATAACACGGAAGTACGGCAAGTAAAACAACACAAGAATTATGAAAACACAATGAAAGAGAAGAATGAGCTCACAATGAAAGACATAGCAAGTAATAATGGATTCAAATAAGAATAAATCAATAATAAGAGAGATAACATGTAACAATGATAACAAATAAGAATAACTCAACAATGAGAGAGATAATATGTAACAACGATAACAAATAAGAATAACTCAACAATCAGAAAGATAACATGTAACAATGATTTCAATTAAGGATAAGTCAACAATGGAGGAGGCAGCATATAAAAATGACTTCAAATAAGAATAGGTCAACAATGGAAGAGATAACAATAACTTCAATTAAGGATAATCAACTACAGAAGAGATATCATGGCAATAAAAGAGGCAACAACTTCAATTAAGGCATATAAGGGTATATCATGGCAACAAAAGAGGCAACAACTTCAATTAAAGCATATAAGGGTATATTTGGCAATAAAGGGTAGAACATGAACCAATCAACTTCAAATAAGACGTGTAAGGATAAACCTAGCAATGGAGGATATAACATGATGACACAACTTCATTTTAAATGTACATAATAACCTAAGAGTCTAAACCGGTCAAATTTCTACATATAAACCGTGTCCACACTTGTTACCTCGTGTACACGTCTTTCACGTAGTTCAAATAGTGAAAACAAACCAATCCCTACGGGGTAGTTCCCCCCACAATATTAGGCGGGATACTTACCTCAAACGCCCTCAACCAACACTCTAAAATAGCTTTTCCTCTAAAATTCACCTCCGCTCAGCTCAAATCTAACCAAAGTCGACTCCATAATATCAAATAATGCAATAGAAAATAATTCCAATAATTAAAACTATGATCTTTATAAAATTCCTCAAAAGTCAACACTGGTATGGCTGATTTGAGTAAGTAAGGTTATTCGTTAGGCCAATTGTTAGGCCATACATGTTGGGATTGAGTATGGAACTCAGGTTGCTATGGTAAGCGGTGTATGGGTTTGCTGTTGCGCGAAGATTAAGACAATTAAAGGCTTGGGGACATCCCTGGGTTGTTCTATTAGGTTTTTGGTTGTTTCATTCTGTAACCATTCATATTTAAGCTTATACTATGTCATTTGAGCATGTAATAACTTGTAATAACGAATAATGGGGAGATTAATGAAATGAGGGTGGGGTATTCTAATATTCGCATGGAAGGGTAGAAAACATATCTATAGGGTTTACATGCTTTATGTGCTACTTTGTTTAAACTTGCTTTATTTCTACATATCAGTAGAAATCATGGCTATAGGAATCACGCAGATCTCACTTGCACACTGTCCAAATACGTTTGTTCCAGTGTTTACCATACTCGATTCTATGTTACTAGTGTGCATTCAGACAGCATGCCTATATGATGTATGACATATGCTTTTTGTCAACCTAGATACCATGCCTATAAGACTTCAAATAATCAATTGGTCGATTGCTTCTATTACTTTTAGTGTACTGCCCATCTAGATGCCATGACTATAGGACACCAATAATTTAATCAACTACTACTACTTGTTTTCATTACACTGCCTAGCCTAGATGACATGCCTATAAGAGTATATCGTTATAAAATCAAGTCTGATTGTCAATGGTTATAAATCCTGCCTATATGATGTTGTCACTCGCTTTAAAAATTGTTTATGAGATCAACGTTGTTAATACTAGACTTTCGAGGCTGTTTTATTCCCTAAGTTAACAACTATTAGAAATCCTACCTATAGGATACTGTCACCTTCTTGAGACACACATCTATAAAATCAGCACTGGTAATTCATAATTTTTGGATCGTTTCATTATGCAAACACTTAGAAATTATGCCTATAGGATTTACAATGCATGTAGTCTTCCTAAGCATTAGTCTAAAAGTTGCAGTACTGCCTGTATGATACCAGAAATTAGAATCATATAGAAATCATACGCATAGGACTTAACGACTCAAATATGTCTTAATCCTAAAATTGTCTACTGTGTAGCCTGGAACTTGTTTGGGTGCTTTGTTGTTACATGTGGAGGCTAACATGAGCCACTATTTTCTATTATGTGCAGTCCTACTTATTTTGAATACGCGATTAGTTTTATGATTTTGAGAAAACTAGGTAAAGTCTAGAACCACCCAAATAGAGGTCCAAAGCCTCCCGGACCGTAGGTATGGGACGGGTAGTGCACATATAGGGTACGATTTAGAATTGAACTAGAGCGCCTTTAAGTAACAACTTCAACATAGTAATTGGGTAGTAGGAGATGATAGTCTGTGCCCGCTTAATAATTTGAGCAACCCCCTACCTTAAGGGAGTTATGAAGTATTATTTATGTTGCACGGGGTGATCCTTTAGGATAAAAAACTTAGAACCCCCATTTATTTATATACTTGTTATTTACACTTAGTCACCTAACATAGACCAATGTAGTTGTATCCTTGTAATCATTAAAGATTTGTACCGATTCTTATGTGTTATGATAAGACTCTTCAGCTTCTATATTTCCCTTTGTTTATTCGATCACCTAGCTTAATCACATAATCCACATAGTTTAAAATTTGATCGGGACCCACAGTTGTGGACCTCAAAGAGTGCCGAACACCTTCTCTTTGAGGTAATTTGAGCCCTTACCTGATCTTTGGTGACACGGACTAGTCAAATAGAGTTATTTGTAAATAGGCACCCTAAAACTCCTTAAAAATCGTTAGGTGGTGACTCTTTTTTTAATACTTCCCTTTAAAAGTGTTGTCACATGTCGAAGACTGCTTTCGCGAGAAAACAGGGCGCGGCAGCATGGCGACTCCGTTTGGGATATACTTAGGCTCTTACCATAACGAATTTGACTTATGTAGATTATTTTTCTTATTTTCCTATATTTGTTTAAATTGCTATGACATGCACATCCCTCCTGTTATTCTCCTTATTTGTTTAAATTGCTATGATATGCACATCCCTCCCGGGATACACTAGCCTTTGTTTTGCTTGCAAAAAATGAAGCACGAAATCCCCAGGTTCGGTATGGTCCAGAACATCCCGCCTTTACTACTTGACAGGTAGAAAGACCTTGCACCTTGTGATAAAAATCATGTGAGGAGAGTACTTGGTGACCTGCCATCTTTGATGAGCATTGGACCAAATAGGGAACTAATCGAGGCCGCTATTACGTTTTGAGATGAGAAAAGAGCTGTTTTTCAATTTGGCAATATAGAAATGACTCCTCTCCTAGAAGAAATAGGGGGTTTCGCCAAGTTTCCATGGGATAGTCCAGGACTACCGGTGCCAGGAAATCGCACTCCCTGCGATTTTGTGATTTTTTGAAAATGTTGGGTTATAAGAAGAATGATGAATTTCTCTGTCTAAAAAAGTCATACATCCCTTTTGAGTTTCTCTACAAGAGTTATGGGCATGGAAAATCATATCGCCTTCATCATGACGAACTAGCCATTACTTCCTTAGGATGGGTGCATCACCGAGTTATGTGTTCATTGTCTGCTTCTTGGGGTTGTTGATATTTCTGGTGCAAGGAGGAAGGATTCATACTGCTTAGCCATGGTCACCAGAACCTTAATAGATGGCATCGAAGGACAAACTTACACTATCTTCCCTATGATCGTAGCTAAGATGTATCGTGCTCTGGATCGGTGCAAGCAGGGATTCAGACACTTTGAGGGTTGTAATCTATTGCTATAAGTTTGGTTGTTGCAACACTTTCAGAGGGGAGAGTACCGTCAAGAGCTTTTGCGAAGGCCATTGAATGACTACATAGCCAACCACCACCCAAAGAAAATGACATTTATTCCAGACATGTTTGCAAAGCTTGGAAATGCTGTAGATTGGGAGCGTTTCTTCAGCAACCTGACAGACAAGCAAATGCATTGGATGTTTGAATGGTTTCCTAGTAGTGAGTTCATCATCAGATCAAAAGGGACTAGTCAGTTGATCCTGATCGGGCTGCAAGGCATCTACCCTTACGCTCCTATAAGGGTAATAAGGGAAGCGGGAAGAAAACAAGTCATACCTGGGGTTTCCAACATTGTCCGGTACAAGGCATATTTCAAGGGAGATGTCATCCCATTTAAGTTCGAAGCACAACACATGTGGAACCAAAAGATCATCTTAGAAGGAGAAAGCATTGAGCCAGACATGTATCACGCTGGCCATATGTACTACTATATATCATGGTTAGAAGACGACGTAGATGGGGACGTCAAACCAGGAGTCAATCTAAAGGATAGGATCATCGATGCATTGGCTGAGGCACAGGTGAAGTACAAGAGGCCACGCAAATGGGTGTTCGAATCCGAAGTTAAGCATTTAGAGCAACATAAGGCAAACATGGAGGAGATAAGGGAGTGGAAAGAGATTGCTACTAAGTCGATGGAGAGATTAGAATACTTGAAGCAAGGACTAATGGAGCTAGAAGTGAAGATGAGGAAGAGACTTTGGGATTGTCAGGTCATGGATGACGATGAAGGAGGAAAGCTGGCAAAAGCTTACTTATTGAAGGACATGCGCGATCTGGGGAACATAATTGACGGGGTCAAGAGAGCCAAGCATGGAGAATGTCCTTCAGGGACCAAGTAGATAAGGAGATGATGTCCTTTACTGCTTTCTAGCTTAGATTAGATTTTGATGTAATAAGGCCTAATGTCATTAGTGACTTCATTACTATTGTCGATATAGTGAAAGTTTGTTTTGGCTTATTTTTGCATTAATGAAATGAAGCAAAGTTGGCATCAATTTTCTCCAAGTCTATGTGTCGCTTAGGCTTACCTCAAGAACAAAGAGGTCCCCCAAATTAGGACGCGAATTGCATGACTTTGTGAAACATGTTTAAATATTGCGAACACTCTTTTATTTCACCTTACTGACTTGGTTACCTTTTGCTTTTTCATTCTTTTTGATTATTCCCATTCCCAGATGTTGGTTCGTGCATACTGGCATTATCAGCATACCACACTAGATACAGTGGTCCTCACCTCCTTCTCCACCAAGCGACCCAAAAAGCAAAAGCAAGGGAAAAGGGAAAATGGGTGATTTAGGTGGTATCCGAAAAGATAATGTTGTTGTGGCGAAAAATGTTGAAACTTCAGATGGTAAAAGCACGCCGGGGCAGAATGAGTTGGTCTTACGTTTGGAGCAGAAAATCCTGGAACTACAGGGCGACCTTGAGCAGGTCTGAAATCTGGTAAACCCTTCCCTTACACTCAATGTTTCTAACATCAACCAACAAAACCCGACTACGTAGAATCAAACACCGCCACAAAACACACAAAAATAGAATCTACCACCCATAGCTCCAAATCCTCCTGCACTGCACCAGTATCATAATCCCGCACCTCCCAGAACCTTAACCCACCACCAGTGCAAACCCCTCATCAACATCATCATCATCAATTTCAATACTCATAAACCACTACTTATCACACTCCCCAAAATGCACTGCAACCTACTCCCGCTCCACCAAACTCAACCAACGACCACCTATATATCCAAGTTCCAAGAACTCATCAAAGCAATTCGATATATGTGGAAACCTTACCCCATACCCCACAGCAAACCCTATACATACCCGAATCGTCTAATGGGATTATGTTGCAGAAGCAAAAGGAAAGGGAAAAGCCAAAATGGAAGAAACAGGTGCCACACAAGGTATGACTAGAACTGGAAGAGTTTACACACCTGAGAATCTGGGAGGAACAAGCAAAGAAGCCGCACCTAAATTGTCCGTTGTTGAGACTGTCATTGACGACCTTTGGAGGAAGATATAAGCAAGGGAATACTCCGTTGTTTACCACTTGAATAAAACTCCTGCTTAGATATCCATTTTATCATTGTAGCAAAATTCAGACGCACACAAGAATGCCTTGATGAAAGTATTGAGTGAAGCTTATGTACCCGCCGGCATCACTAGTGAAGAGATGGCTAACATGGTCAGGCAGGTACTGGAGAGTCACAAAATCACTTTTTACGAAGATGAATTACCGCTAGAAGGATTGAGTCACAACAACGAATTGCACATCACAGTGCAATCACGAGAAAACGGACGCGACAAACCCCTCTACGAAACAACGATAATACCCGGCCAAACCAAGGAAACTCCGGATCTCATTAGCTGAAGACGGTATAGGGCAACTCTGCACTGCCTCAATATTATTCGAATCTACCTTGATCCCCTCACTCGACACCATATGACACAAAAATGCCACCGAATCAAGTCAGAATTCACACTTTGAAAACTTTGCCTATACTTCTCCCTC
>AWOL01S0068782.1:0-37451 GCA_000715115.1 Nicotiana otophora
CATCGACTTTTGTTCCACCACTCGCTTGACTTCAAAACATAACACATGACTATCATACGACTATTATAACTCATAAAATAACCTACTGATCAATGTAAACACCCTGGTCTCACTCCAAAAGTACATGTTATAACATTCCCAATTTGTCGACTTTCGACGAAACATTATTAGTTTTCAATTCCTTTAGCTTCTGAAACTTCCAACCATCTTTATACTTGTTGTTCATTATCTTCAATATTTGTATCCTCCGAGGTAATATGATTACCTTACTTTGCAAACTTTTCAAATATGATTTCATTTCTGAGCTTACATCAATTGACTTATGATGACTCGTACGTACGAAAACATGGGTTGTAACAGATATGGACCGCTTAAAGAAAGGATGCCTCTCATCAATTATTCCATTATGGTTTTCTTTACCATTCCGGACTACTAAATTCAGTTCTAGTAGTTTCCATCTCACGAAATTGGCCCATTAACCAACTGGACGTGAAAAATGCCTTACTTCATAGTCTTTGACTTTAAGAGGTATACATGCAACAACCTCCTACATTTGTTGATCCTTCTAAGCCTACTCATGTTTGTCGCTTTCATAAGGCCATTGTTTGTCTTCGTCAAGCACAATTGGCATGATTTCAACGGTTCAGTACCTATCTTCTCCAAAGTGGCTTTCGTCACAGTGTTGCGGATACCTCCATCTATCTTTCTTTACCATTCCTCTATTGGCTATATCGTCCTTTTGCTTTATGTTGATGACATCATCTTAACTGGTGACAACAGATCTCTTCTCACTCAATTTATTCACCGTCGCAGTAAATATTTTGCCATGAAGGACTTGGGTTATCTCAATGACTTTCTTGGCATTGAAACTTAGCGTGACTCCTCTAGCCTTCTTCTGTCACAAACCAAATATGCTTTAGATTGATTCCGCTAGACCAAAATGCTTGGTTGCAAACCTTGTGCTACACAAATTGCTTCCGGTTCTAAACTTTCAGCTTTGGATGGTACACCTTCCTCTGATCCTCGGGCCTATCGGAGTACTGTTGGTGCTCTCCAATATATCACTCTTACTCGACCGGACCTCCGCTATGTTGTTAATCATGCCTGCCAGTTTATGGACAATCCATCATTGTTCATGATCAGTGTCTTAAACGCATTTGTAAGGTATTTGAAAGGCACTCTCCATTATATTATGGTCTTAGATTTCATCATCGCCCTATCTCAACAATTTCTTTTGTTACTGTTATGCGGTGCTGGTTGTCAAACAATTCGTCGCTCAACCACTGGATTCTGCATTCACTTTGGTGACAATGTAATTTCTTGGTGCTCTAAAAAGAAACCAACAGTTGCTCGTTCTAGTGTAGAAGCTGAATACAATGCGTTAACTATCACTGCTTCTGAAATTTGATGGCTATCCTACTTGCTAAAGGATTTACACATGTCAATTCCTCACCCATTCCTTCTCCCTTGTGACAACTCTTCATACTCTGCTTCCACATTATTCCTTTCAAGGTTACACCTCTTCGTAAGTTCTCGCTGTCTCCATTGCGTGCTTCTTCAGTATCTCCTCAGAAAGTAGCAAGAGGACGCGGAAAGCTAGAAGATTAAGATGGTACCGCAACTAGCCTAGATTTTACTTTCTTTCAAATCATAATGTTCTCCTGCTCGAAGAATGTGTTCCTACCACAATAGTAGTTGAAGAAAGGGCTAAAGGTGGGCTCGGGGAAGGAAGAAAATGAATTTCAAAATCCTGAAAAGGAGGAATAATCCATTTTCTATCTTTTTGTATCCGTAATGGAATAAGCCTTGGCATCAGCATCAGCATAACTATCTCCATCTGAAACATCAAAATCCTCGTCAGCAAACGATTTAATAGAAAGAGCTGCCACTTAATAATTTGCGGAACCAATAAACGTTTACCAAAAAATGCAAACTAGGGTTATCGTAGATCAGGGGAAGGTTTAGAATCCTATGGGAAAAGATAGGTAAGAAAAGTGACTAAAGGCTACCAAGACTTTAGAGGCCACTCATAATTACTGAAACACCACCCAGAACGAAATGCGTCGTCAATGAATTCGATCAGTCAAGCCTGATCTTTGACCACACCTGTAACACTAATCTAGAAGCATTGATACATGAAACTCGAAATTATGAGCTTTGGCAACAGGATCCAGACCCCTTCTGATAATCGAGAAAAGCATCTGGTGGTAAAGTGGAAGCTAAAGGATATAGGCTACCGCCCTCGAAATAAAGATCTAGATACAAAGTCGAAGAAAAGGTAATGTGTTTCATTTTGGAAATAAACAACTCGGAAGGCTTGATCTGTGATGTCGCATAGCTCTCTAACCTCTCTCATGAAATTACATGTCCCAAAATTGACTGTCAAAATCCATTGTGACTCTACACTTTGTCATTTGCGGTGTGTTAAGTATACTAGCTTGCTGGTAGGCGTCAGCGGTAGGTAACTTTCTGTATGTGTTCCAGAGCATCATAGGCTTTCTAAATAATCTTTGGAATCTGTAAAACTTAAGTATGGATGTGGGAATCGTCCCGCTCACACGTGCGGCTGCAAAGATCCGATCCCCACTGGAACTCGGCCAATCCCAATAGCTGTTGCGACATAACAACACTTTTCTTCCCCTCTAACTGTGAGTCCGGATTGTCGCCGTGAAGTTGAGTGAACCTAATTGTAATGCCGGGTTTGAATTCCTCCCTTCTAATTACCACCCCGTGGGTTCCTTCACTTCAAACCAGACTTTTTACGATTTGAAGATATAAATTATATTCTTTGTGGCAAGTGGTCATAAATCATATATATAAAATAGAAAGGCTTCATTTAGGAGCATTGTTTTCATCCAACTAGTTTTACCATAAATAAGCGGTTAAAGAATGTTACGACCAATTATTCCCATTTTTTCTTTGGTCAACGATCAAGCAACGTAATATATCTAAAAAAGTCTCTCTTTTTGTTTGGGGGAGCAGAGCAGTCAAAGAATGATACAAATCATCATGTTTAATGAACTTCTACAGGCCGTACAACCCTTTTTAGAGGTCGCTCAAATCATGACAAACGCGGGGCAAGAGGGGCTACCTCAGGTTCCCGGGAATCCACCCATGGAAGGAACTTTAGTGGTCCAAGGCGAAGTCTCACAGAATGAGATTTGGGTAGCTTTGGAAAACCATGAGTGGAAAGATCTCATTTCGTCTAAGGAGCAGAGTTCTATAGAAAAACACTTTGACCTCTACAAAAGCAAGATAAAGACCATTATATACGCAAGGGAACCTTCCCCTTCATATAGAAGAAGATGTTGATATTGGCAGAGGTATTGATGCCTACTTCGCCGATCTGAACTACTTGGAGTCTAATCAACAGTGGTTACAACATATTAAGAGGGCCCAGGCATGTATAGGAAATCCCAATAGTAAGATTTGGCGTGGGATCAAAGGTTTGATTGAGAGCTATAAGGTCTAAATATTCTTGATAATATTGAAGGTAGTAAGCGTTTACGGTGGGTGGGAAAGCAGGAGGGGACCCCTGTGGCTAGACTAACTAGCCTTTTTAGTTAGCAAGGTTCCTACTATGGTGAAGTGAAAGATCATTCACTATAGTGGGAAGAAGTCAGGTGGGAACGAGTGGAGCGAGAGCAAAGCAAGTTCCAGTGGTTGGTTGTCTTCCTGGTCCCATTGAAATCTTTTTCAGGGTATAGAACTCACTTCATACCTGCAATAGAGTCAAAGCTGCGATAATACTGACTCTCCTGGTCAATAGGGCTATTCAAACCAATCCCCCCTTCTGTTTGCAATTACCGCTGCAGAATAGTCATCCCTAAAAGAAGTAGTTTTCCAATTCAAATAGGCAGCTTTTAGAATAGGTTGTTCTCGAATAACCTCTTTCAAAGATAATTGAATGCTTTTAGTCCCTTGGGGAAGGGTCTGCTCCTAGGGGCTCTTTTTTGCACTTTTGAGGAAGTGAGGACGAATAGTCAACTTTGTTGCTTGTTAGAATACTTTCATCTCTTTATGTCAGAACATGTGTTCTATCTCATTCTCTTAGCTGCAAGGGAACTGTCAGATTGTAGTGGTTGAAGTAGAGCCAAGGAACAATGGACAAAGCGAGTCAAATAATGCTGGAGCGAACCATGTTGGATGACGGGTGAGGGTGAGAAAGAAGTCCTTCTCTACTACCTTGTGTTAAGCAAAGTGAGTTTACTTCGTTTCAGGCGATGTTATTCAGTCTCATGGAACTAAACTCTTAGATGCAGCATGCAACCACATCCATCCATCGGCACATCCGCCCTAGATGCACGCTTAGCCGCATTGTTCATCTTGAAAGGGAGCCGCGAGGTGTTGTCATATCAAGCCCAAGGTTCGTTCTACTGTTGTAAAATATATGGCATTTACATGTCTTGGTGGGGGCTCTTCGTGCAACGATCTTCGTTTCTTCAGTAATGGTGCCGGTCAATTAGTGTATAGGCCATCTCGGTCTAATTTAGAATTTACCTCTATTTTGAACCCTGCTTCCTTGTTAGCTAGAAACCCCCTTCTCTGTGAAGCAGAGAATGATCGATCGAAGACTGAGAAGATAGAAGAAGATATTTTAAGCATCGATTGTGACATCGAATGAGACGTATCCAGGTAGCAAAGACTCTGGTTGTCTTTCGTCTTTAAAGAAGTCAAACGAAGTCTAAAACGAGGATACGATGTGGTCGAGGGTTGAGTAAGGGCCAGTGGTTGCGCTGTGAATATTGAATTACATGTGCTAGATATCCCTACTTCTTTGCATCTGTTACTGGGTACGCCATATAACCATGCCTTTGGTTGCTCTTCCTTCTTCGTTACAACAAAAGATCAAGATGCCAAGAGATGGGGGAATTCTTACTATCCATGGAGATGCTGATAGGGAGACAACTTTCTTCGAGGTGAAGGATGACAATGCAGGATTTAATCTAACCGGGTTCCAGTTTGTTAATGTTATAGAAAGGGCATCCCTTTCTTTTTCTCCTATGCAAATCATTACGTGGCTCATATAGAGATGGGACATTTCCCTGGACTTCGCTTGGGGAAGAAAGAGAAAGGGGTCACCAAACTTTGTGAATCATAAGGTAACTTATAGGTTGGGTTATGTTCCAACTGAAGAAGACAAGGCAGCTGAGGTAGATGGGAAAAAGAGAGAAGAGGGTTTGGCCCTATTTCCCAAAAATCTCATTCAAAGGCATAAATGCGTTTCTCATAATTAGCTCGAGGTGGGTTCTCTAAGACTTTCGGATATCCTCCCTTTCTTCAATCTAGTTTATTTAAATGGGCTGGGCAGTAGCTTCACCCGTTGTCAGAATCGAATGTAGCCTTTCATTTAAAACTGCAATGCCCCTAGCGATAGGGGAAAGAAGAGAGGGAATGCGGGCTTCTTTCACCCACTTGAGTTTTGTTTTGGAGAGAGCATTGTGGAGCAGCAAAAAGCATAAGGGGAGTCGGAATGGAATATCGTATGTAGTGTTGAATAGAATCTGAAGCTCTTTCGAACAAGCGAGGAACAAGTGACCAGAAGCTCCTCTTAAGCCCTCGACATGCAGTTAGCTTAAAACATGTTCATCACGTGGTCGAACGAAGCGCACCTCTGTGAAGAAGCCTAGCATCACTTTAGATATGAGCAGAATGGATGACTTAAACTGAAAGTAAGTTCTCCGGATCGATATATCGTACGACATAATGGAGATTTTGATCTAGATCTGGTGCTTCACAGAATTCGGGACATAACGATGTTTGGTTCATCATATGAACTGAACGGTAATAGTCTATTAACCCTCTCACTTCGTCACGGTCGAAGGCTCCGCAACACGTTGGAGACCTGTTAGATCCCGCCCTAAAACGCCCATTCCCCTAGAGTTCTGAAGTGATTCTTATTCTCACCGCAGCCTTCTTAAGCCGAAAGAAAGCCGGGCAAGAATCTCATGTTAGTACGAAGGGGGAGCAGAATTGTATCTGGGAGTAGTTCTTTAGATCGATCACAGATTCTCGGCCCCGTCCTTTGGCTTCCACTCCAGTTGACCTCTCTTGTTTCCATTCGACCGTAAGAAGGTAGAGAGCAAAGCCAACCCATCAAACAACTATTACTATGCCTCTATTAGTAAAGCATGTACTTCTTGCAAGGCTTGCAGCTTCTTCATGTGACATAATCGCAAAAGTAGTCCATTGAACGATTGACGATCGAGGGAATCATAATAGTATACTATTTTTGAACCCTGATGGGTTTTGTAGTTGACCATTTGATAGCCATGTTCCTTAATATATACAGAATAGGGCTTCAATGAGCCCTAGATGTAAAGGGGTTCTTGAACCCTTCCAAGCAAATAGAAGAGCACGGAATTGGACCTCTCTCAAATAGATGGATCTGGGATTGATTATGGAACCGAGCATAGAGAACCGGGGGCGGGCAGGAAGATAAGCTAGGTGGAGTAGTCTCTCTGGATCAGGGTTCTTCGACTGGATCAATGCATGTATGAACCCTAACAAAATCCCGAAGGTCTAGTCTAGAAAAAACCCGAATTTTGTTGGGTCGCTTTTTGGTAGGAAAGGCGGTCACAGGAAGAAATGCCCTACCAATGAATAGATTAGTCTACTAACGTCAAGAATCTCTTTCTTCATATACGAGAATGTTTGCCTTTCTATCCTAAACTATAGATATGAAAGAAAAAAGAAAGATAGATATTCCCATGGTAGGAATAGGGCAGTTGCACTAAGGGATAAAGCTAGGGATTTGATAAAGGTGATAGGACAGGGTTCCAAACCTACCTTAGTCTCCAATAGGGCGTAAGCTAGGGACGTTACTATATGAATGAGACTTCATCCTTATTAAATTGCAAGCCATGCCTCAAATTTTAAAAATGCTCCTCTAGTCCCGAGCATGGTAAATAAGGGCGTGTGAAATTCTTTTCTTCCGGCCTTTAAGTGATAGGGGGAGTCACTCTTGCGTTCTCTCTCTTGGGTAGGTCAGTCTCGCTTTCTCTTATCGGTAAGTATATCTGTTATGGTATTGCTATCGTGCCATTCCAGTAGTGTTTATTAATTTGTAGTTTTGAGGGGGGAATGAGAAAAGGTAAATAAAGACCTTAGAAAAAGTTAAGCAATTCCCGGGGCCTGAACGAAAGGAGAGGCAGCAGGGCAGGTATTCTCAAAAAATAAAGAAACGAAAATAGGCAAGGAGGTAAGAGCGAGTAAGACTAGGTTATAGCAAGACATTAAAGGTTAGATAGCTCTTACCGGAGGAAGAGGGTTCAGGTCACCCATTCGTTTGACCCAGACACGAACTAATCCTTCTCTCTCTCGAATGTATGCCTAGTTTTCGTCAAATCTTTTGATCGCCTTCAAAAACAAACCGGAATTTCGTCTTGACATGATAAATAGTGATTCCCACCTACATAGCGTAGTCCTCCCTTTAGCCTTGAAGTAGACTATTTCTTGAGTCTGATTTTATCCCCAAAGCCTTTTTGCAAAAGGAGTAGGTAGCGAGATAGATGCCTAAAAGCTGGTGATCTTTGCCTCTTAGTAGTAAAGGGAAAAGCCCTATATATCTTATTAGTCGATCCTAAAGACACTTTACTAATATAATAAAAGGTAAGACCGACTTTCGTGCAGCAACTTTACCCTTGCTTCTTGCCCATAGACAGTTAGGATATACTGTGAGCTCCTTCGCATAGCGGAAACCTCCTCTTTTTGGCCGTAATCCCATGCTTTACCAACGCATTCAATGGATTCAACCATGTATCGGGAGCTGGCGAAGACACGCAGGTTCCATTTTCGGGGTACACCATCACATGCTGAGCAAAGAGGTATATATCACACTCATTCACAAGCGCAAGGTGCGGCATCCGCCTGAACGGGGAGAGGATTTCCCTAAAACAAAGATAGGCGTGTCAGGAAACAATGTGAAGTCACCCCTATTTCGCTGTCCAGGGAGCTGTTGACTAATGACCTAAAAAATGCGTGACGTTTGGGAAGCATGAGCAACCCTTCGCGCACGAGATAGCAATGACAGGAGATTGACCGGTCGGGGTCGAGTGATCTCAGGGGTTTAGGGGTGCTTCTCCTGCTGCGACTACCTCTCTATTTTCAAAAGTATATAGAAATGGTAGGCACTGGGAGTGAGTGAACTACCCGGGGAGAAAGGGGCAACCTCTCTATAGAAGGGAAGGGAAAGGGTTATCCGCTCATAATGATTGTAGAGTCTCTCGGGGTTGGAGGTCTAATAGTAGTCACATCAAGTCCTCCCCCTCTTACTCAGAATAGCTAGCGAGAGGAATACTACTGATTATCTATGAAAGAAGGCTTTTAAGAATGAAAAAAATCTTATCTTAAGGATAGAGAGCCCCCCGCCTGCCTTTTCAGATACGAGTGAGTGAGCGCTTTTTCTGCTATGAATGAATGACCTCTCCATTTATTTTCAAGCTTGCTCTTCAAACCGGCCTATCGCTCTCCTCTATGAAAAGGTTCTTCCGTAATCACTCTCAATAAGACATCCATTCCCCTTTCAAATGAAAAGAGAACTAGACTTTTCTCTTCATCATTGAAATCCGCCNTTGTCCAGGGAGTTGTTGACTAATGACCTAAAATATGTGTGACGTTTGGGAAGCATGAGCAACCCTTCTCACCTGAGATAACAATGACAGGAGATTGACCGGTCGGGGTTGAGTGATCTCAAGGGTTTAGCGGTCCTTCTCCTTCTGCAACTACCTCTCTATTTTCAAAAGTATATACAAATGGTAGGCACTGTGAGTGAGTGAACTACCCGGGGAGAAAGGGGCAACCTCTCTATATAAGGGAAGGGAAAGGATTATCCGCTCATAATGATTGCAGAGTCTCTTCGGGTTGGAGTCTAATAGTAGTCAAATCGAGTCTTCCCCTCTTACTCAGAATAGCTGGCGAGAGGAATACTACTGATTATCTATAAAAGAAGGCTTTTAAGAATGAAAAAAATCTTATCTTAAGGATAGAGAGCCCCCGCCATCCTTTTCAGATATGAGTGAGTGAGCATTTTTGCTGCTATGAATGAATGACATCTCCATTATTTTCAAGCTTGCTCTTCAAATCGATCTATCGCCCTCCTCTGAAAAGGTTCTTCCGTAATCACTCTCAATAAGACATCCATTCCACTTTCAAATGAAAAGAGAACTAGAGTTTTCTCTTCATCATTTAAATCCGCCATTCAATCACAGTGCGGTGCTCTCAAAAAGCTCAATCCTCTAAGGCTGAAATGAATAAATCAGGAATTCAACGTGGGATCCACCCATTCCGATCCTTTCCTACTAAACAGTTGCACCCCCGGATAAGTATGTTGGGAGAACCCAATGATCCTTCCATGTGAAAGGGAAGGCAGAAAGAAGGCAAACACGAATACTAAAAAGTGGTTCATGGGGATCCCCAAAAAAGGGGATAGAGAGCGTGGAACGGGCTTAGCAAGCATAAAATAATCCCTACCTATACATTCTATGGCAACAGACAAAAGGTAATTTTGTCGTTGTTTTTAACCCCGGGCACATTTCTGTTCCCAATAATATCCATAAAAAGACTACCATGATTTCCGAACGAACCGAGGGAGAGTCTAGGCTTGAAAAACCTTATCTATCATCTGCTTCTTTCCAAGTACGTATCATCCGTTGCCTTATCCGCCGTCTCTGTAGCCGCCAAAAGCCTAGCCTCTCTTGGATATTAAGTGGGTTGACCCGGGAAGAGATACGGATGAACCTTCCAGCAAGCATAATACAAGTTGAGCAAAAGGCCATCTCGGGCATGGGTGTAAGGACCCGTAACAATTTTAACCAAAAACTCGGGGTTTCGTGGAGCCAAGATAGATTCCTGCATTATTGGATTGAATAGTACCCTACGGACTGAGAGAAAAATGTTTCGCAGAAGAACGCATTTCTACGGCACATTATGCGGCCGCATAATAACTCTGCGTATCGCATAATGGCCGCAGAGTGAAGCATTAAGTTTGGCCAACTTGAGGTCAGTTTTGCGGTTGATTATGCGACCGCATAATCGATATGTGGACAGCATAGCGGTCGCATAATTCCTCTTGGGTTTCTGCGGAGGGAGTTCTACAGTGTATTATGCGACCGCAGAACAAGTATGCGGACCGCATACTGGTCGCATACCTGAGCCGAATGTTTAGGCCCCTGAGGGCCATTTCTGCGGTCACTTTGCGGACCGCATAACCATTATACGTTCGCATATGCGACCGCAGACCTGTGTGGGGCACCATTTTTCTTAATTTAAAACCCACTCGATTCAGTTAAAACACCCATTTAGTCTATTTTGAAGCTCATTTCTGATATTTCTAGAGTGAGAGAGAGAGGGCCTAATTATCATCAATTAATCTTCAACCATCACTCAAAGCTTGGAAATATTCAAGAAGAGCACCAAATGCTTCATCCTAAAAGGTAAGGCTTCATCACCCCAGTGCTTAATTTCAAACATTAGCTATAATGGGGTACTAGGGTGATACTTCATGGGTATGAGGGTGATTTATCTTGCATGCATATGTGATAAAGAGTGGGGAAAAAGTGAGTTAGAACCATGAACGTTTTCCTAATTCTTGGTTCAATTTGTATATTGCTAAAATAGATTGAGGTTGCTAAGGGTTACGGATAATTGTAGAGTCTGAAGAAGAAAAGTTGAGGTATGCATGGCTCACTCTCTTCTTCCTAGAATCGAACTCCCGGTGTCCAAATAATAGGTGTAAGTTCCGACTTGATCATACTAGAATTGTTTGCCTTAGTGTGTTGGGTTGGAAGATTCATGTTCCCTAATTGTTTTATATATTTACCATGTCATCATGCTACTTGAGAACGTTATTATGATTTTCCAAGTTCCTTCCCTTATATGTGTAATGCCTTATGTGATGATACTTATCGACATGAATGATGATGTTATTTGAACGGATAAAAAGGGAAGGACTCGAATTGTAAAATGTTCCCAAGTTCCAAGAACTACTTAATAAAAGAGGTTGTTTGTGCTATGTAACGAAATATGGGAAAGAAATATTAATTGAGTGAACAATTGAAAGAGGTTATGTCTCAAGTGAGATGGGTTAGCCGATCGGGCTGAGATCGGACGCCATGCTGTACACATGGTGTCATTTGTGTTGGAATTATTGATTTACATTGTGGACATGGATATGTCTCACTTGAGATGGCTTAGCTGGTCGGGCCGAGAGCGGACTCCGTGTAAAAACATGGTGGCATTGTGAGTTGTGGCCTTGGCACTAAAGATTATTAATGTAAAAATATGGTAAGATTGAATAGGAAACTATGTGATCCTTACTTAGTGTTTCTTTGTATTTCTATGAAGTACTTATTGATTATTATGACTGCCTTCTCCTTGTTTCACTGTTCATTCTATTAAGATTGGTGGTTGCCTTACATACTAGTACTATTTGACAGTACTAATGTCCCTTTTACCGGGGGCGCTACATCTTTGAATGGATGTAGGTGGTTCCATCGCAGATAGTGGTGCTCTCTTTCCCTCCTCACAGCAGTCTTGCTGAGCTCCATTTCTCCCAGGGGTCATGTAGTCCTTCTTTTGTATAAGTTTTCATATTTTGAGGTGTAGCCGAGGCATTGTTGCTGGCATTGTCATGCTGCTCTTTTGTACTCTTAGAGGCTCCGTAGAGGTTTATGTGGGTCATGTATGTATGTTAGGGTGGTCGTTGGATCGAGTTCTATTTTGGAAACTCAATTATGGCATAATATATATAAGGAAAAATGAACTAGCAATATTTATATATTTTTATAATTGATCTATCCCCTGTTTTACAAATGGTGATGCGATCCCGTTTTGGATTATGAATGAGTCGGGTAGGAAAGGTTTAATAGGATTGCTTGACCGGGTTCACTCGGTTAAGCGCCGGTCCCACTCCCCGAGGTTGGGGCGAGACAATGGGAAAGGAAGGCGGCGGAGAACCGACTTAACTGAAGAGCCTAAACAACATTGAGGATTAGTTTACCGGTCGACAAACGACTTCTATCTATAAGTTCTTTCATTATGGATTGGTAGACTTGTCATGATTGATTGCTCACACACAATTAGGTTAGGCGGGATTGGGGAGGTGATTTGAATCGCTATCGATACAATGCGGGGCTAATTTGTTGACCGTAACAAACTTGACTCTACCCCTGAAAATAAAGGGTGGGAAGACCTTTGACTTGGGCTGGGGAGGGATTGGGGTCGCTTTTCTTTAAGACTTTAGTCTGTAACAAGGCTCAAAGAGCTCCGGCTGGATTCGCAATGGATCAGGTAGGGCATCCGTTTAGGATGTGGGTGGGATTAGTAGTTTTCTCTATTTTCTTCAATGGTAGGAAAAATGCATCAGCGAGGGTATATGGGAGAAAATTAGTCTACAGTAATTCAAATTGCTTCTTCGGATCACTAAGTAAAATCTTGACTCACACATACCACAATGTATTGTTGTCAACTCACATAGTCGCACCTACCAGCAACAAGGCAACTACTCCCTACACGCCACTAAATGACGTTATTTAACGCTTGGGTTCGCCTAATATAAGAACTACAACCCAGCCTAGCTTAAGGCTAAAGCTGTGGACTACACCCCCGTGAGAGCCCTCTATTTGACTAACCTACTCCTTTTTGATCTCCCCCAGACCTTCATATCAAAGCTGGGAATGATTGACTTTTGGATTAAAATAATAGCGCATAATGACAGTACTTCTTCCCATTTCTTCTTTTATGATCTTATCTACTTGAAATGCTTATCTTCAATTAAAGTGTCACCAGCACTTGAAAGACTCGAAAGACATACTTGATGGGTTTCCTTAAGAGTGAGTTCGTATGTGCCTTTAAGTCGAGTGTAGCAAAGGGATTCTCCTAAGAGAAGCTTTATCCCTTGAACCTGAAACGACTTTTATGAGCTATCTCAGTAGTGACCGACTTTATTTTATTAGCTGTATGATTAGTGGCGTAGCTGTTAGATGTCTAAAAGCTAAGGTAAATAAAATCCCTTTTGAAAATAAACCAATAATCCGCCTTAGGTACTCTTTTAGGTTCGTGTAAGGAGGAGGGAATGAAGGGACCTGCAGGAAGCTGAAAAGCCGTAGTACGCTAGCGCTAGCGAGTTAGCGCAACAACTTAGTGTCTTGTTTTCTTCGCTTCTTTTTTTACATAAGGTCCGCAGGAAAGCGGTTGATAAGGCTTGTAACTTGCTTCTCTCCTTAGTCAATTTTGGACTGAAGCTGTTCTGAATCACATGGAATACGAGGTTCATTTTCACCGAGCTGGTTGCTTGAGTCTATAGGCTACCTTTCCTATCCTCTTCTCTACAAGGTCTGCTTTCAGACCGGTCCAAGCCTTTAGGTTGTTTAAGTAGGTTTGGGCTAAGGTTTTTGCGCTCCTTCCACCTCTTGGCAAAGTAGTCTAACGGGCAAGCCCCCTCTTGTTGCAATGGTGTGGGGCATCAGAGGCTGTTACCTCGCGGCCAACTCAAAGGGGCTGAAGTTCGACTCGGAGCTTTTTGGTTGTTAAGTTATAGTATGACTGAGCAACATCCAACTGCATAAGTCCTTCTAGGTTGCACTAAAGTGGCATAAGTAGCCCTCGAGGAGTCCGTTTATTCTCTCCGTCTGAGGTTTAAAAGATATACCGACCTACGGCATCTGACCATCAGATGTCGTAGGTCATCTTCTAACAATACCGATATTTCGGGTTTTCATAAATTTCACATAAGATAAAAGCTCTTTTCATCATCTGAAACAACCTGATTTCTGACCTCTTGCATTACATTACCATAACGCAAAGAAAAATGAATTAAAAAAACAAAGAGATTGCTCCTGTGACTTGGGATGAACCTTTATCGGTGTAGGAACGGAATAGCGATGGATTCCTATAGAGCATCCAGGAAAAAGCAAATTCAATCGGACGACGAATTCCTACGTGGTCCAAGGAAATCAAAGGTTCGCTTCCACAAATTAAACCTATATTAAATCTCTTAATATCAAAATAGATTATGTAGTCATGATTCAATTAATGTCCATTTTGATTGATTTCTCCTTTTTCGGATCTGATTGTAACAATGGAGAAGTAGGAAGACTTTGGCGATTCATAATAGAAGGGGGTATCTAGAATATCTATGTCCCAGGACATAAAATATGAATAATGAAAGATGAGGAAGAGTATACTCTGTAGTGAGATAGCTGTTCTCCTAATCGACTACTTATTATGATAATGAACATTCCACTTAAAAACTAAAAAACGACTCTCCAGGCGGTTACCTTTTTTTTNTGGTCCAAGGAAATCAAAGGTCCGCTTCCACGAATTTAATCTATATTAAATCTCTTAATATCAGAATAGCTTATATAGTCATGATTCAATTCAGGTCCATTTTGATTGATTTCTCATTTTTCGGATCTGATTGTAACAATGGAGAAGTAGGAAGACTTTGGCGATTCATAATAGAAGGGGGTATCTAGAATATCTATGTCCCAGGACATAAAATATGAATAATGAAAGATGAGGAAGAGTATACTCTGTAGAGATATAGATGTTCTCCTAATTGACTACTTATTATGATAATGAACATTCTACTTAAAAACTAAAAAATGACTCTCCAGGCGGTTACATTGTTTTTCATATTGATATTTATATCCTCTGCAACAATTGTTGGGACGGACTTTCGTAGAAAAGAAAAAATCCCTTTATCGGATTGGAAGCGATGACTTAAGCCTCTTTCTTATTCTTTTCTTATAGGGCATTTAAAGAGCGTGACTCTTTAGTTTAATTAAGTTCAAATTAGTTAAATTAAAAGGCCCCATTTGATTCAATTCATGAATTAGCCCACTAGGAGTCTACTACATTTTATTTTAATAATAATTATATATAATTAGATAATAATAATAATTAAGTATATCATTCGTGTCTCTGTTACAACACAACAAAACTAAATGGTTCGAGTCTGAATTGATTTTAGGTTGTACACCTAATTTTCCTGGGATTGTAGTTCAATCGGTCAGAGCACCTCCCTATCAAGGCGAAAGCTGTGGGTTCGAGCCCCGTCAGTCCCGATGGATTCAAAAATATATCAATTCATCTCTCCATTTTCTGTGAAAAGGGGGACATGGAGCATAATGTCATTCCCAACGGGGGATCTTTTTTTTTCTTTTTTGTTTCGCATTTCTCATCAAACAAATAGGGATTTTTTAATTACTTCAACTAGTACCGATTGGTGGGAGAGAGACATATGTGGATTAATATAATTAACAATTTATTGGCATATTCAGGATTCCAAGAGAGGATGGGTCTGGTTTTTCAACCAGATCCATGTATGTAATGGAATAGAGTACCTTATTTCTTTTTATCGGGAGCACATACACAAATGGAATTCCTTTCTTGTACGATACAAAATGAATTTAACTCAATTACATTAACCTTAGAGAATACTTTTCCAGATTCAAATCTTTCCTTTTCTGGCAGAGATTTTATGTAATCTCAATTACTCCAATTTTGAATATGAAAAAAGAAAGATATATCTCATTTAAATTTCACACTGAGCTTTTGATATATGCGTCCCTGTACTAATCCAAGGAAGGAGGATATTCAAAAAAATCAAACAAGGATTCTCACCATTTCACTCAAGGCAAGGGAATGAAAAGTTTTCTATTTTTGTAGTTAGAATGGATTGGTCGTACCTACCCAATCAATAATTGTTTATGACTGCCTCGCTATTCGCTGGTCATAATCATTATGTATGAGAGATTGCCGAGTGGTTTAAGGCGTAGCATTGGAATTGCTATGTAGGCTTTTGTTTACCGAGGGTTCGAATCCCTCTCTTCCGCACTTTCACCTAATTCACTAATGTGAATGACTAAAATATATCAAATAGCAATGAAAAAAATGATTCCAACTGTTAGACCTTTCTTTGATATATATTCTATATTCCTAATTGCTATTTTGCGGAAAATACTAGAAAGAGTGGACAAGGAATTAAAATATCCATGCCGATGTATTTTGATATCCCACAGCTTCGGCAGGATCGCTTAGCCCCGTTCATCTTTGGTGCTAGAGCGCTCGATTTGTGGGCTATTATGCACTCTTTCAAGGGTGGCTGCTTCTAGGCAAACCTCCTAGATGTCTCTGCACCCCTACCTCCTTTATCACTGAGCGGTCATTTAGGGGCCTTAGCTGGTGATCCGAGTTCTTTCCCTCTCGATGATGAAGCTTATCCCCCATCGTTTCAATAGTCCACCTCCCCCCTCTTATTTTGAGGTCATATCTAGTATTCTGAGTTTGCCTCGATTTGGTACCGCTCTTATGGCCCACCCCGAAACCGTGCTTTACCCCTATATGTCCAGTCAACTGCTACGTCTCAATGCATTGCGAGGAGAACCAGCTAGCTCTTGGTGCAAGTGGCATTTCACCCCTAACCATAACTCACCCGCTTATTCTTCAACATCAGTCGGTCGGACCTCCACTTAGTTTCACCCAAGCTTTATTTTGGTCATGGATAGATCACCCAGGTTTGGGTCGATAAGTAGTGACAATTGCCCTATGAAGACTCGCTTTTGCTACGGCTCTGGTGGGTTCCCTTAACCAAGCCATTGCCTATGAGTCGCCGGCTCATTCTTCAACAGGCACGCGGTCAGAGCCTAAGCTAGTGATGCTTTCGGCTACTAGACTTTTCCCATCTAGGGTAAAACATTCGGGCTGCTTCACCTAACTGCACGATGCTTGTATTTCTCTCCCGCAACCCTGTTTTCACGGTTTAGGCAGCTCCCATTTTACCCGCCGCTACTACGGGAACCACCTTTGCTTTCTTTTCCACTGGCTACTAAGATCTCTCAGTTCTCATAGTTCTCTCATGCCTGGCCATGGATTCAGCAACAGTTCGAATGGTTTCCTTATTCGGGAATCTCTGGATCTATGTTGATTTTTAACTCCCCGAAGTATTTTTTCGATTACTACGCCTTTCCTCCTCCCTGGATGTCTAGGTATCCACCCTAAGCCTTTACTCCATTGACCCTAGCCCTATCGTCACGCCTAATAACAACCCACTTTCTATACCCCGAGCACTCAGTGGAAGAAGAGCAATCATGTAATGCAGTCGGAAATTCAATCCTTGCTCCCGCAGTCAGTCCTTGGGGTTGATCTCCAGGTTCTGATTCTGCCTCATCTAATAATAGAAGTACCTCCGTAAGGACTCCATGTCAACATCAATTCGCAATTGATGGCTATTTTACTTGAACATTTTCATTAACGTCTTCTGCTTGTAGACAGATAGAAAGCAGACAAAGAGCTCGAGGTGCTGACCCGCAACGAGGCAGGCCCGTCTATTCCGATGGGGATGATAAGGACTTGCCCTTCCTTAAATTAAGACTTGAATGATGTTAAAACACAAGAATAAAAAGAGTCTTGGTTCGCTCTTCACCATAGTAGTGTCGCATAAAAGGTGACTCCTTCCCTTCGCTATAAGCTAAGTTCCCAAGTTGGGGAGTACAGGTCCCAGGTCTTTCCTTTCCTCAATAGCAGGAAGTCCCTCCAGCTTGTCTGGTTAACTGGGCTACCTATTCAAAGATGAGCTAATTGCCTTTGGTTTATTTTAATGGAAGGCATGTGCCTCCTCTATTCTTGCTTTCCGTGGTACCTCTTCATCTTGTATAAGATGATTCAGACTATTCTATTGATTTCTTCTCGGTGCAAACTAAAGGTTTGGAACCTTAGGACTCTTTCCCATGAACTAGGTTCAGTCAAATAAATAGATGGATCACCCTTTCTTGTCCTGGAAGTTGATCCTCGTTGCCCAAAACCAACAAAGGTTCTAAGAGTCAAGTAAATGGTGGGACCTCCTTCCGGGACCTCCGATTAATATATCTTATTGAGCCTCTCTCCTAGGGTTAGTTTTCTCATCTGATCGTAAAACATTCAACAACCTGAGTGTTGTAGCTCTCTTGTTCTTGGCTGTTAGACGAGGAGCTGGGTAAAGAGGTAATAGATCCTCCGCCTAGGATGGTAGCTTCTATTCGTTGATTGCCCCGCAAGTTAAATAAGGGATTCTAATACTTCTTGAAGCCATATAAGGGCATAAACCACTATATAGAGTCTTGAGTGCCTTCCATTCGGAAACCAACTAAGACAACTCTGATTGAATGCGAAATACCGCTAGCCATTATTTGTATGAACTCCTAGATCCATGAAGGACATGGGCATCTGTAAGCGGGTGTAGCTAAGCGAAGAGCGGAAAGAAGGAATAAGAAAATCAATGCATTCCTTCTTAAACTTACCGGTATGATGATATCTCAATCTAAGAAAAGAAGATTTAGTAAGAAAATCAAATTTCATTTTTCGGGTAAAGGTTTAATTAAGAATTCCGGGTGGTCTAGTGGATGGATTAAGCTATTGATCATATCATAGGTCAAGGACGGAACAAAGAACCAACATTTTTCTTCCTCTTATGTTCTCTACTAAGATTGTAATAGATTCGTGCTTTCTCTTCCCCGAGGGAACGAAACTAGCTCTATAATTCAGAGTCACCTATCCAGTATGTGAGTGAGCCCGCCGTACGGATCCCCTTTGTTCAATGGGGGAGGGGTCATACCTTCCCCGCCCTCTTAGTTTCATAAGTCTAAATGATTTGGGGCACAAAATCTGTCGTAGATGTGAAATTTGCTAATTTTCATTCTCAGCTTTCTCATCACATGAATGAGACATAACTTCTTATCATAAGAATAGTGAACTAGAAATCAGAATTTGATTGGTTTGAGGATTTCGACCTTGAACTAGAAGAGGTTCTATTTTCTTTGGACATGCACGAAAGAGAGATCGGGATGATGGAGACTTGAAGAAGTATAGTATAAAGCAAATAGAAGGGTCGTTCGTAGAACACCACAACGCTATTAATCCAATCCGATCCAAGATGAGTAACCGAGTTCTTCTTTCTATGGTTGGCACGAGAATCCCTCTCAAAGGGGAAGAATCTGATTCGATCTCCGGGCTTATAACCAACCTATGAATAATGGTCTATCTCATCTAGTTGGTCTCCTTCTTTGCATCAAGAGTCGTCAGTACTAAAAAGGCCCTAGCATTACCTTCGGGAAATTAAGGAGGACAACTCGCCGAGCCTATGGTAGACGTCGGTTGGGTTGTCGATGATTACTACCATTCAAAGGCATTTTTCCATTCGCTGGAGTAGGAAGGGGCTGACATCGATAAGTTATTATACATATAAGATAATTAAGGTTTTAGGAATCTAGATGATCATGCGCTTCACGTGGTATTTATTAGGATTAGGAGTGAGAAAAATTACCTCTTATTTAAGATAGCCCGAACCATCATTTTTATCGTCAATAGAGAGAGCCGCTCGATAAAGGAAGTCAGCTTTCGGAAAAGATCATTACTTTGCTAGCCGCTAGTCAAAGTAGTAAAGAAAGGTATGTGGGCAAGTAGCGAGCTGGAGAAGTGTTGTGATTTGTGGTCGTTAATGGGAACAAATGAAGAGGAGCACATCACCCTCCGCACTCGATTGGCTATGAAAGTCAAAGAGGCCAGCTTCTTTTGAAAGCTAGGCGAGATTTAAAGGTTGTAGCGAACAACCATCTGGTAAGAGGTTTTTCCATAAAGCAAAAACCTGAAGGTTAGCCTTGCATGAACTAGGGAAAGATAGAACTCAACTTCACACTGGTTAGCAAAACCCTATAGCTTCCCTGCTTCGGTAGAACCTTCTACTTTACCAAGTTAAAAGTTTAAGCTGGGACACCATGTCGATTAACTCCGCGTTCCGCCATCACATATTGCACTTCCTTCGACAAGGAAGTCGTCATCTTTTCTGGTGGCCTCTTGGGAATGCCTTTTGTAGGGTCTTCCATGTCTGGATGGTATGTCTTTAGACATCCCACATAGAAGACAGGGTGGATCTTTAGCTTGGAAAGAAGTTGATGTTTTTAGGCAACTTATCCTACTTTCTCTATGATGGGGAATGTCCCCTCATACTTGTGGCTGACACCCTTACTAAAAAGAAGGAATGATTTTTCGCAATTGTGGATTTGTTTTTCTCATCCTTCCGCTTGGAAATTCAATTTCATGATTGAGTTTCCCCTTTCTTCTATAGATGTTGGGGGTCCAGCCCTCATAGTAAATTGCCTAGGAGATCGCATTCCATCGGTTTATTAAAATTGGAGGGCTCCCTTTAGTGTAAAGTAAAAACGTTTTTTGAGCAAGGGCTAGCTTTTCAACATGCGAAGAAAGGCCTCACCAAACACTTCATGCCCAAAGGAAGAAGCAAATGAGAAATCGAGCCACCAGGAAACAAATAGTGATGCAAGTCTTCATCAAATCTCACACACTATGTTTGAAACCCGACCCTTTCCTGCGAAAACCAAAACATCAAAGACATCGGCCACCTAGTAAAAACCCGACAGTCGATGAAGAAAAATGCTTCAATTATGGACATCCTAGTGGCCCCCCTCACATCAAGTTTTCGAGAAAGAATAAATAAGAATTGCTTTTAACTTCCTATCGGCCCTCTTCTCTGTTCTAGGTCCTTTCCTCACTGAGGACCATGGGCCAATAACTTCTGATACAAAGCATGATTTTTCCAAGATGTGCAAGGCTCCCCCCAGCCTTCCAACGGGAAAGACTTCAACATAAAAGTCAATTTTCGTTCTTCCTATTTCTGCGGCAGACGTATTCTCGGTTGAAGCTGGATCTAGAAAGGACCAACAGCGGTGCATATATGATATTTTAAGGACAAAAAGTATTGGATTAGACTATTCCTTATGTAGATGTAGTGGATAGAATCTCCGTGTTGGGATAGGCGTCGGATTTCCACAACTATTTTAAGAGCGTGCTGAATCCAACCGTTGCACGTTTCCCTTTTGGCTAAACCACCACTTTATGCTAAGCCTTTTGCCTGGCTGGCACTTACTCAAGTTAGAGTTTTGCACTCTCTCAAAACACCTGCACACCTACGAGTGTTCTCCCCAGTCCTACTAATTGAGCTTCCGAAAGGGGCGCTTGCTGGAGAAGTTCAATGAGATGTGGGTTCAATTCCCGCTATGCCTCATCCTAGCAGGTGTCTGTGACATTGGGCCAGCTAAACTTGCTCTGATCTAGTGTGCGTCCTCTCCTGTTCGGGCTCACTCAGCAGAAAGCTAACTCTCTTCTCCTTCTTTAGCTTGAGCCCACCCGGACAGACTCTGGCATGACACCTGTCACCATACATAGGTAATTGCATGTCCCCATTCTATCTTCCTCAAAGTTTCTACTCAATATGATCTTGTGTTTGGGGGGACAATCCACTAAATGGACGAACGTAGCACTGTCGGGTCGATATCCCTTAATCCGAGATCTCATTTTAACAAAACATAGTTGGATTTGCTAGCCTTAGCTGAATAAGACTGTTTGTATAGTAGTAGGTTTAAGAACCGGTTCAAACCATCTCATAGGTCGTCCTCAGTACAAAAGGTCAATTCAATGCTCAAGTCAAAGGGGGGAGGCCAATTTTTCTATTTATCAAGAAAGCATGAGCGGGCCCCCCAACCATTAGCACATGCTAAGATTCGGATGACTAATTTGTTGGGAATCATGAATTGATGGTCAGTACAAAATCTTGCTCTACCCATTTTTATTCTTTCCCTTTATTAGTAAGTAGTTAGGGAGCTAGATGAAGATCGATGAGTTGTCTGCTTTGTGATGTGAAAACGGGTTTACCATCATCCCTGAACAATTTGGCTAGAGTTTCAAAAGGAGAAATAATTCGCTCATGATGAATGGAAAGTAGGGGAAGAGTCTGATTCAAAAGCGTTTGCGATAGATGATGTCAAACTGAAGCACTTAACAAAGAAACTGATAACCTTTGGTTTAGTTGATACTTATTCTGACACGGTTCATAAGGTCACAACACATAAATAACTCGAAAATGCCCTACCACTATGGCTTCTCCTTTTCTTTCATACGCTCGTCCTTCAAAAACAGGGAAAGATGACTTCTGTAATGAAGGATATAGACTTGGATAGGACCAAGCAGAGAAAATTCTATATGAAGAAGATCGGTCCACTTACAAAAATACATGAACGAGAAGGGATCAATGCTATCAACTATGCTCGTTATCAGAATGGTTATACAATGGAAAGACTGGGGACCATCTTTCAAGAATGATCCCGGATGCATTTCTTGTGTGGCCGAACCCATAGATCTTTATGTATGCCTATCTTTTACTTGGACAACAAAAATGCATTCCTCGAGATCCCCACTGAGCGGTATTCAGATTAAGACTACAATCATACAGATTTGACACATGCTTCGATATTGGACCAGTCCTTGAATAGTTCAAAATGATGTGGTGGCCAAGATATGGACTCCTTAAAGAAAGGATGCCTCTCATCAATTTAGTCCATTATGGTTTTCTTTACCATCCCGGACTACTACATTTAGTTCTAGCAGTTGCCATCTCATGCAATTGGCCCATTCTCCAACTTGAAGTGAAAAATGCCTTCCTCCATGGTCTTTGACTTTAAGAGGTATACATGCAACAACCTCCTAGATTTGTTGATCCTTCTAAGCCTACTCATCTTTGTTGCTTTCATAAGGCCATTGTTGGTCTTCGTCAAGCACAATTGGCATGCTTTCAATGGTTCAGTACATATCTTCTCCAAAGTGGCTTTCGTCAGAGTTCTGCGGATACCTCCATCTATCTTTCTTCACCATTCCTCTATTGGATGTATCGTCCTATTGCTTTATGTTGACAACATCATCTTAACTAGTGACAACATATCTCTTCTCATTCAATTTATTCACCGTCTCAGTAAATATTTTGCCATGAAGGACTTGGGTTTTCTCAATGACTTTCTTGGTATTGAAGCTCAGCGTGACTCCTATACCCTTCTTCTATCACTAACAAAATATGTTTTAGATTGATTCTGCCGGACCAACATGCTTGGTTGCAAACCTTGTGCTACAAAACTTGCTTCTGGTTCTAAACATTCGGCTTTGGATGGTACACCTCTCTCTGATCCTCAGGCCTATCAGGGTATTGTTGGTGCTCTCCAATATATCACGCTCACTCGACCGGACCTCGGCTATGTTGTTAATCATACCTGCCAGTTTATGGCCAATCCCATCACTATTCATGATCAGTGTCTTAAAAGCATTTTAAGGTATTTGAAAGGGCTCTCTCCATTATATTATTGTCTTAGATTTCTTCATCGCTCTCTCTCAACACTTTTTTTGTTACTCTTATGCGAGGCTGGTTGTCCAACAATTCGTCGCTCAACCATTGGATTCTGCATTTACTTTGGTGACAATCTAATTTCTTGGGGCTCTAAAAAGAAACCAACAGTTGCCCGCGCTAGTGTAGAAGCTGAATACAAAGCGTTCTCTATCAGTGCTTCTGAAATTTGATGGCTCTCCTACTTGCTAAAGGATTTACATGTGTCAATTCCTCAACCATTCCTTCTCTTTTGTAACAACTCTTCATACTTTGCTTCCACCATATTCCTTTCAAGGTTGCACCTTGTCATATGTTCTCACCGTCTCCATTGCGTGCTTCTTCAGTATCTCCTCAAGAAGCAGCAAGAGGACACTACAAACTAGATGCTTAAGATGGCACCGCAACTAGCCTAGCTTTTACTTTCTTGCAAATCAGAATGTTCTCCTGCTCGAAGAATGTGTTACTACCACAATAGTAGTTGAAGAAAGGGCTAAAGGTGGGCTCGGGGAAGGAAGAAAATGAATTTCAAAATCCTGAAAAGGAGGAATAATCCATTTTCTATCTTTTTGTATCTGTAGTGGAATAAGCCTTGGCATCAGCATCATCATAACTATCTCCATCTGAAACATCAGAATCTTTGTCAGTAGACGAATCCGTAGAAAGAGCTACCACTTAATAATTTGTCGATCTAACAAACCTTTGCAAAAAAATGCAAACTAGGGTGTTCATAGATTAGGGGAAGGTTTAGAATCCTATGGGAAACGATAGGTAAGCAAAAGTGACTAAAGGCTACCAAGACTTTAGAGGTCACTCATAATTACTGAAACACCACCCAAAACGAAATGCGCCGTCAATGAAGTTGGCCAGTCAAGCCTGATCTTCGACCACACCCTTAGCACTAATCTAGAAGTATTGATACATGAAACCCGAAATTATGTGCTTCGGCAATAGGATCCATACCCCTTCCAAGAAGCTAGGAAAGCATCTGATGGTAAAGTGGAAGCTAGAGGATATAGGGCTACCACCCTCTAAATAAATATCTAGATACATAGTCGAAGAAAAAGGTAGGGTATTTCATTTTGGAAATAAACAACTCGGAAAGCTTGATCTGTGACGGTGCATAACTCTTTAGGAAGGCATTAAGAACAAGATTCCATAGAGAAGCGCCATCCAAAATAGAAGCCAGTCAGTTCCAGCAGAGTCAAAGTCAAATAAGAAGGGCCTTGAGCCGGTACTCCTTCTTCAAGCTATCACACCCATCCAAGCCTATTGCTTCTGTAACAACAAAAAGAAAAGACTGACCGCTACTACTACTTTCACTACTCCAGCTAAGGGCTCTTCCACTCAGATTCTTTCCTTCGCTTTAGGGAAGGTTGAAAGTGCAGCCGAATGAAGGAGAGTTAAATTAATTGCTCATTCCCCAGCTACAGAGCATGCCACTATGCTTGATACATGCAATTGCTTTCCTTGGCACTGTCGTCAGTGACTTGTCTCCACTCGCCCTCGATCAAACTATCAATTGAATAAGAGAAGAAACCTCAAGATTCACCGTTTTTTAGCTCCCCCCTTTTCCTCAATTCGTAGATAGAGAATCAGATTCTTATCCATGGAAAGTGGCATCGTATAATAATATAACGGCTGCATTGAGGAGCTTTCTCTCTAACCTCTTTCATGAAATTACATGTCCCAAAGTTCACTGTTGAAATCCATTGTGACTTTGGAGGTGATAAGGGGAGCTACGCTTTGTCATTTTCGGCATGTTAAGTTTACTAGCTTGCTGGTAGGCGTCAGCGGTGGGTAACTTTCCGTATGTGTTTTAGAGCATCATAGGCTTTCAAAACAAATCTTGTGGAATCCGTGAAATGTATGTATGGAGGTGGGAATCATCTCGCTCGCACGTGCAGCTGCAAAGATCCGATCCGCACTGGAACTCGACCAATCCCAATAATTGTTGCGACAAAACAACACTTTTCTTCCCCTCCAACTATGAGTCCGGACTATCGCCGTGAAGTTGAGTAAACTTAATCATACGTCTCTTAGTGCAACTCAACTCTTATACGAATGGCTGAATGCCGGGTTTGAATTCCTCCCTTCTAGTTACCGCCCCGTAGGTTCCTTCACTTCAAACTAGACTTTTTGCGATTTGAAGATATAAATTATATTCTTGGTAGTAGGTGGTATCATATATCATAAATATAAAATAAAAAGGCTTCATTTAGGAGCGTTGTTTTCATCCAACTAGTTGTATCGTAAATAAGCGGTTAAATAATGTTACGCCCAATTAATCCCATGTGTTTCCTTGGTCAACAACCAAGCAACGTAATATATCTAAAGAACTCTCTCTTTTTGTTTGGGGGGAGCAAAGTAGTCAAAGAATGAACCGAACCATAATGTTTAATGAACTTATACAGGCCGTAGAACCCTTTTTAGAGGTCCTTCAAATCATGTCGAACGCGGGGCAAGAGGGGCTACCGCCGGTTCCCGGGAGTCCACCTATGGAAGGAACTTCGGTGGTCGAAGGCGAAGTCTCACAGAATGAGATTTGGGCAGCTTTGGAAAAAAATGAGTGGAAAGATCTTATTTTGTCTAAGGAGTGGAGGTCTATAGAAAAACACTTTGACCTCCGCGAAAGCAAGATAAAGACCATTATAGAAGAAACTCTCTTTATATAAGAAAGGGAACCTTCCCTTGCAGATAGAAGAAGATGCCGATATTGGCAGAGGTATTGATGCGTACTTCACTGATCTGAACCACTTCGAGTCTAATCAACAGCGGTTACAGTATATTAAGAGGGCCAAAGACTGTATAGGAAATACCAATAGTAAAATTTGGCGTGAGATCAAAGGTTTGATTGATAGCTATAAGGTCTAAATATTCTTGATAATATTGAAGGTAGTAAGAGTTTACGGTGGGTGGGAAAGCAGGAGGGGACACCTGTGGTTAGACTAACTAGCCTCTAAGGTTAGCGAGGTTCCTGCTATGGTGAAGTGAAAGATCTTTCACTATAGTGGGAAGAAGACAGGTGGGAACGAGCGGAGCGAGAGCAAAGCAAGTTCCAGTGGTGGGTTGTCTTCCTGGTCCCATTGAAATCTTTTTCATGGTATGGAACTCACTTCATACCTGCAACAGAGTCAAAGCTGCGGTAATACTGACTCTCCTGGTCAATAGGGCTATTCAAACCAATCCCCCCTTTCTGTTTGCAATTACCGCTGCAGAATAGTCATCCCTAAAAGAAGCAGTTTTCCAATTCAAATAGGTTGCTTTTAGAATAGGTTGTTCTCGAATAAGCTCTTTGAAANAGAAGACAGGTGGGAAAAAGCGGAGCGAAAGCAAAGCAAGTTCCAGTGGTGGGTTGTCTTCCTAGTCCCATTGAAATATTTTTCATGGTATGGAACTCACTTCATACCTACAACAGAGTCAACGCCGCGGTAATACTGACTATCATGTTCAATAGGGCTATTCAAACCAATCCCCCCTTTATGTTTGCCATTACCGCTGCAGAATAGTCATCCCTAAATGAACCAGTTTGCTAATTCAAATAGGTTGCTTTTAGAATAGGTTGTTCTCAAATAAGCTCTTTGAAAGATAATTTAATGCGTTTAGTCCCTTGGGGAAGTGTCTGCGCCCAGGGGCTCTTTTTAGAACTTTTGAGGAAGTGAAGACGAATAGTGGACTTTGTTGCCTGCTTGACTTATTTCATCTACTGATGTCAGAAAATGTGTTCTATCTTATTCTTTTAGCTGCAAGGGAACCATCAGGTTGTAGTGGTTGAAGTACAACCAAGCAACGATGGAGTAAGCGAGTCAAATAACGCTGGTGTGAAACATGTTAGATGAAAGGTGAGGGTGAGAAAAGTGTCCTGCTCTACTACCCTGTGTTAAGCAAAGTGAGTTTACTTCATTTCAGGCCATGTTATTCAGTCTCATGGAACTAAACTCTTAGCTGCAGCCTGCAACTACCTCCATCCATCAGCACATCCACCTCAGATCACGCTTAGCCGCATTGTTCATCCTGAAAGGGTGCCGCGAGGTGCTGTCAGGTCAAGCCCAAGGTTGGTTCTACTGCTATAAAATTTCTGCCATTTACATGTCTTGTTAGGGTGACTTCTTGCAACGATCTTCGTTTCTTCAAGAATGGTGTCAGTCAATTGGTGTATATGCCATCTCGGTCCAGTTTAGAATTTACCTCTATTTTGAATCCCGCTTCCTTGTTAGCTGGGACCCCCCTCCCCTATGAAGTAGACAATGATCGATCGAAGACTGAGAAGATAGAAGAAGATCTTTTAAGCATCGGTTGCGACATCGAATGAGACTTATCCAGGGAGCAAAGACTCCGGTTGTNGTATCCAGGGAGCAAAAACTCTGGTTGTCCTTCATCTTTGAAGAAGTCAAACGCAGCCTAAAAAAAGGCTACGAAGTGGTCGAGGGTTGAGTGAGGGCAAGTGGTTATGTTGCGAATATTGAATTCCATGTGCTATATATCCCTGCTTCTTTGAATCTGTTACTGGGTAGGCCATGTAACCATTCCTTTGGATGCTCTTCCTTCTTCTTTATAACATAAGATCAAGATGCCAAGAGATGGGGGGGAATTCTTACTATCCATGGAGATGCTAATAGGGAGATTGCTTTTTTCGAGGTAAAGGATTACAATGCAGGGTTTAATCTAACCGGGTTCTAGTTTGACAACGCTATAGAAAGGGTGCCCCTTTCTTTTAGTCCTATGCAAATCAACACGTGGCTCATATTAAGATGGGACATTTTCTTGGACTTGGCTTGGGGAAGAAAGAGAAAGGGGTTTCCAAACTTTGTGAATCACCAGACAACGTATAGGCTGAGTTATGTTCCAACTGAAGAACACAAGGTAGCCGAGGTAGATGGGCGAAAGAGAGAAGAGGGTTTCGCGACATATCCCAAAACTCTGATTCAAAGGTGTAAATGGGTTTCTCATAATCAGTTTGAGGTCGGTTAGTTAGCAGGATATCCTGAGTAGTTTATCCCCATTCAGTGAGCCTTTCAGATATTCTCCCTTTCTTCAATCTAGTTTATTTAAGCGGGCTATTCCCCGAAAATGCCATTCCTTTTTCGTTAGGGGTCACAATCTTCCTTATTTGGTCAATTCCTGCATAGAGGTAGGGCTAGGCAGTAGATTTACCCGTTGTCAGAATCGAATGTAGCCTTTCATTTAAAAAGGCAAGGCCCCTAGCGATAGGGGAAAGAAGAGAGGGAATGCGGGCTTCTTTCACTCACTTGGGTTTTGTTTTGGAGAGAGCATTGTAGAGCAGCAAAGGTCATAAGGGGAGTCGGAATGAAATATCGTATGTATTGTTGTATCCAATCTGATGCTTTTTCGAACAACGGAGGAACGAGTGACCACAAGCTCTGCTTAAGCGCTTGACATGTAGTTAGCTTAAAACATGGTCATCATGTGGTCGAGTGAAGTGCACCTCTGTGAAGCAGCATAGCTTCACTTTAGATAGGAGCAGAATGGATGACTTAAATTGAAAGTAAGTTCTCCAGATCGATATATCGTACGACGTAATGGAGATCTTTATCTAGATCCGGTGCATCGCAGAATTCGAGACCTAACAATGTTCGGTTTGGCACATGAACTGAACGGTAATAGTCTATTACCCCTATCACTTCATTCGAGATGAATTACATCCACCCTCTTACGGCCGAAGGCTCCGCAACACGTTGGGGATCTTTTATAACCCGCCCTAAGACGCCCATTCCCCTAGAGTTCTGAAGTGATTCTCATTCTCACCGCAGCCTTAACAACTGGGCAAGAATCTCATGGTAGTACGAAGGGGGAGCAGAATCGTATATGGGAGTGGTTCTTCGGATCGATCACAGATTATCGGCCCCGTCCTTTGGCTTCCACTCCAATTGACCTCTCTTGTTTCCATCCTATTGTGAAAAGGTAGAGAGCAAAACCAACCCAGCAAACAACTATTACTATGCCCCTATTTGTAAAGCATGTACTTCTTGCAAGGCTTGTTGAGCTTCTTCATGTGATAGAAATCACACAAGTAGTTCGTTGAACGATCGCCGATCAAGGGCATCGTAATAGTATACTATTTTTGAACCCTAATGAGTTTCGCAGTCGACCATTTGATAGTCCTATTCCTGAATATACACAGAATAGGGCTTCAATGAGCCCTAGATGTAAAGGGGTTCTTGAACCCATCTAAGCAATTAGAAGAGCGCGGTATTGGACCTCCCTTATCTTAAGGATAGAGAGCCCTCCGCCAACCGTTTCAGATACGAGTGAGTGAGCGCTTTTTCTGCTATAAATGAATGACCTCTCCATTTATTTTCAAGCTTGCTCTTCAAACCGGCCTATCGCTCTCCTCTATGAAAAAGTTCTTCCGTAATCACTCTCAATAAGACACCCATTGTCCTTTCAAATGAAAATAGAACTAAACTTTTCTCTTCATCATTGAAATCCGCAATTCAATCGCAGTGCGGTGCTCTTAAAAAGCTTAATCCTCTAAGGCTAAAATGAATAGATCAGAAATTCGACCTGGGATCTGCCCGTTCCGATCCTTGCCTACTAAACAGTTGCACCCCCAGATATGTATGTTGGGAGAACCTTATGATCCTTCCGTGTGGAAGGGAAGGAAGAAAGAAGGTGAACACGAAAACTAAAAAGCAGTTCATGGGGACCCCCAAAAAAGGGGATAGAGAGCGCGGCACGGGCTTTCCAAGCATAAAACAATCCCTACCTATACATTCCATTGCAATAGACAGAAGGCAGTTTTGTCGTTGTTCTTAACCCCGGGCACATTTCCGTTCCCAATAATCCCCATGAAAAGACTACCATGATTTATGAATGAACCGTGGGAGAGTCGAGGCATGAAAAACCTTATCTATGATCTGCTTATTTCCAAGTACGTATCATTTGCTTCCTTATCCGCCGTCTCTACGGCCTCCAAAAGCCTACCCTCTCTCGGATATTGAGTGGGCTGACCCGGGATGAGATCCGGATGAACCTTCCAACAAACAGAATAGAATTTGACCATAAGGCCATCTCGGGCATGGGAAAGAAAGGCGGCGGACAACCGACTTAACTGGAGAGCCTAAACGACATTGAGGATGAGTCCACCGGTCAACAAACGTCTTCTATCTACAGGTGCTTTCATTATGGATCGGTCGACTCATCATGATTGATTGCTCACGCATAATTAGGTTAGGAAGGCTTGGGGAGGTGATCTGAATCGCTATCCATACGATGCGGGGTTGATTTGCTGACCTTAACGAATATGACTTTGCCCCTGAAACAAAAGGGCGATAAGACATTTGACCTGGATGGGGAGGGATTGGAGTCGTTTTTCTTTAGGTCATTAGTCTATAACAAGGCTCGAAGTCCTCCGGCTTGATTTGAAATGGATCAGGTAGGGCATTTGTTTACGATATGGGTGGGATTAGCTGTTTTCTCTATTCTCTTCAATGGTAGGAAATACGCATCAGCGGGGGTATATGGGAGGAAACTAGTCTGCAGTAATTCAAATAGCTCCTTCGGATCACTAAGTAAAATCTTGACTCACACATACCACAGTGTATTGTTGTTAACTCACATAGTCTCACCTACCAGCAACAAGATGACTAGTCCCTTCACGCAACTAAACAGCGCTATTTAATGCTTGGGTTCGCCCAATAAAAGAACTACAACCCAACCTAGCTTAAGGATAAAGCCGTGGACTATACCCCCGTGAGAGCCCTCTATTGACTAACATACTCCGTTTTGATCTCCCCCAAACCTTCCTATCAGAGACTCGAAAGACGTACTTGATGTGTTTCCTTATGAGTGAGTTCGTAGGTGCCTTTATGTAGAGTGTAGCGAAGGAATTCTCCTAAGAGAAGTTTTAGCCCTTGAACGTGAAACAAGCTGTCTCAATAGTGATCGACATTATTTTATTAACTGTATGATTAGTGGCTTAGCTGTTAGTTGTCTAAAAGCTACGGTAAATAAAATCCATTTTGAAAATAAACCACTAATCCGCCTTAGGAAATCTTTTCAGTCCGTGTAAGGTGGAGGGAATGAAGGGACCTGCAGTAGGCTAAAAACTCTTAGTGCGCTAGAGCTAGTGAGTTAGCGCAATAACTTAGTGTCTTATTTTCTTCGCTGCCTTTTTTTACATAAGGTCCGCAGGAAAGCGGTTTCTAAGGCTTGTAGCTTGCTTCTATCCTTAGTAAATTGTGGACTGAAGCTGTTTGACTGCCGTATCAGTTTTTAACCGAATACCATCCTCTGTCATTTCTGGTCTGTCTCTGTTTGAGAGAACATTTGCAACCCCGCCTGCCTATGAAGAACTTCAAGTCTATCGGGAAAGGATGTGGTGGTAACCCCTGCCGCTTTGTCAAGAACCGAGCATCCAGCCGTGTAGGAAGACTCCCCCTAGCCACTATAGCGACCCCACCCCCAACTTTAGCTGAGAAGCATCCTCCACCCACTTCCATTTTTTCGTGTGCCCAAAAGCCCTCCCGCCATGTTTGTTTTTAGACCCTTTATGATTCCTTCACCCAATCTCACGAGAAGCAAGCCCAGCAGGCCCTATCTTAACCTGTCCTCAGACGGCCAACCCTCACCAGGCTGCTGGCATTGCTAAATGCTCTGCCACAAAGCAAGCTTTCCCGAATAAGACATATGCGGAAGTGGATAAAGAAGTCGGAGGAAGAGAGTTGTTGGACAACTGTATACACGAGGGTACATTAGTATTCTGGTAATTAGAAACATTAAAAGAAAGGGTAAGGGGTAGGAATCAACCTTTTTAGGTGTTGCTCTACTAAAGTAGTCGGCCTAACCTTCGGTTCCCGTAACCAAATTTTTCTTTCTCACTCCTTATGTACTTTATTTTACTTCATCCATACGTTTTTACTTTTTCTGAAGTGTGGGGAAAACGGAGCCCTCTACTTCAACTTCTAACAAAAGGCAAATAGCCAGCATTGCAAGCAAATAGAAAGCCCCCGCCCATTTGAGCCGGAAAGCATACCGGCTGTTTGAGTCACAAAAGGGTCGCTTGCTTAATATTATTTAGATATATATTAATAATAATGGATAGATGATATTATATTATATATCTATCTATAAACAAAAATAAAAAACGAAAATAAAGAAAATCATTTTCTTATAAAATTCTTCATTCCGGGGAAGAGGAAGAAGCAATTAGGACAAAGGCCTTCTCTTTCCGTCCGGTCTTCCCTGTCATGTCAAGCCCAAGGTTCGTTCTACTGCAGTAAAATTACTGCCATTTACACGTCTTCGTAGGGTGTCTTCTTGCAACAATCTTCGTTTCTTCAGGAATGGTGCCGGTCAATTGGTGTATAGGCCATCTCGGTCCAGCTTAAAATTTACCTCTATTTTGAATCCCGCTTCCTTGTTAGCTAGGACCCCCCTCCCCTATGAAGTAGACAATAATCGATCGAAGACTGAGAAGATAGAAGAAGATCTTTTAAGCATCGGTTGCGACATCGAATGAGACTTATCTAGGGAGCAAAGACTCTGGTTGTCTTTCGTCTTTGAAGAAGTCAAACGCAGCCTAGAAAAAGGCTACGAAGTGGTCGAGGGTTGAGTGAGGGCAAGTGGTTACGTTGCGAATATTGAATTCCATGTGCTATATATCCCTGCTTCTTTGAATCTGTTATTGGGTAGGCCATGTAACCATGCCTTTGGATGCTCTTCCTTCTTCGTTATAACATAAGATCAAGATGCCAAGAGATTGGGGGGGGGAGGATTCTTACTATCCATGGAGATGCTGATAGGGAGATTGCATTTTTCGAGGTGAAGGATTACAATGCAGGATTTAATCTAACCGGGTTCTAGTTTGACAATGCTATAGAAAGGGTGCCCCTTTCTTTTAATCCTATGCAAATCAATACGTGGCTCATATTGAGATAGGACATTGTCTTGGAATTGGCTTGGGGAAGAAAGATAAAGGGGTTTCCAAACTTTGTGAATCACAAGACAATGTATAGGCTGCGTTATGTTCTAACTGAAGAAGAAAAGGTAGCCGAGGTAGATGGGCGAAAGAGAGAAGAGGGTTTCGCGACATATCCCAAAACTCTCATTCAAAGGTGTAAATGGGTTTCTCATAATCAGTTCGAGGTCGGTTAGTTATCAGGATGTCCTGAGTAGTTTATCCCCATTCACTGAACCTTTCAGATATCCTCCCTTTCTTCAATCTAGTTTATTTAAGCGGGCTATTCCCCGAAAATGCCATTCCTTTTTTGTTAGGGTCACAATCTTCCTTATTTGGTCAATTCCTGCATAAAGGTAGGGCTGGGCAGTAGCTTTACCCGTTGTCAGAATCGAATGTAGCCTTTCATTTAAAAAGGCAAGGCCCCTAGCGATAGGGGAAAGAAGAGAGGGAATGCGGGCTTCTTTCACTCACTTGAGTTTTGTNTATTTAAAAAGGCAGGGCCCCTATCTACAGGGGAAAGAAGAGAGGGAATGCGAGCTTCTTTCACTCACTTGAGTTTTGTTTTAGAGAGAGCATTGTGGAGCAGCAAAAGACATAAGGGGAGTCGGAATGGAATATCGTATGTATTCTTGTATCTAATCTGATGCTCTTTCGAACAACCGAGGGATGAGTGACCACAAGCTCCGCTTAAGCGCTTGACATGCAGTTAACTTAAAACTTGTTCATCATATGGTCCAGCGAATCGCACCTCTGTGAAGCAGCCTAGCATCAATTTAGATAGTAGCTAAATGGATGACTTAAACTGAAAGTAAGTTCTCCGGATTGATATATCGTATGACGTAATGGAGATCTTTGTCTAGATCCGGTGCTTCGCATAATTCAAGATCTAACAATGTTCGGTTTGTCACATGAACTGAACGGTAATAGTCTATTACCCCTTTCACTTCGTTCGAGATGAATTACATCCACCCTCTCACGGCCAAAGGCTCCGCAACACGTTGGAGAGCTTTTAGATCCCGCCCTAAGACGCCCATTCCCCTAGAGTTCCGAAGTGATTCTCATTCTCACCGCAGCCTTCTTAAGCCGAAAGAAAGCCGGGCAACAATCTCATGGTAGTACGAAGGGGGAGTAGAATCGTATCTGGGAGTGGTTCTTCGGATCGATCACAGATTATCGGCCCCGACCTTTGGCTTCCACTCCAGTTGACCTCTCTTTTTGCTATCCTACCATGAGAAGGTAGAGAGAAAAACCAACCCAGCAAACAACTATTACTATGCCCCTATTTTTAAAGCATGTACTTCTTGCAAGGCTTGTTGAGCTTCTTCATGTGATAGACATCGCAAAAGTAGTCCGTTGAACGATTGCCGGTTGAGGGCATCGTAATACTATACAGTTTTTGAACCCTGATGGGTTTCGCAGTCAACCATTTAATAGCCCTATTCCTGAATATACACAGAATAGGGCTTCGATGAGACCTAGATATAAAGGGGTTCTTGAACCCTTCTAAGCAATTAGAAGAGCGCGGAATTTGTCCTCCCTCAAATAGATGGATTTGGGATTGATTATGGAACCGAGCATAGAGAACCGGGGGCAGGGAGGGAGATAGGCTAGGCGTCGTAGTCACTCTGGAGAAGGTTCTTCGATTGGATCAATGCATGTATGAACCCTCAAAAAATCCCAAAGATCTAGTCTAGAAAAAACCCGAATTTTGTTGGGTTAGCTTTTTGGTAGGAAAGGCGGTCACTGGAAGAAATGCCCTACCAAAGAATAGATTAGTCTACTAACGTTAATAATCTCTTTCTTCATATACGAGACTGTCTGCTATTCTATCCTAAATTATAGATATGAAAGAAAAAAGAAAGAAAGATATTCCCATGGTAGGAAAAGTGCAGTTGCACTAAGGAAGAGAGCTAGGGATTTTATAAAGGTAATAGGACAGTGTTCCAAACCTGCCTTAGTCTCAAATAGGGCGCAAGCTAGGGACACTACTATATGAATAAGACTTCATTCTTATTACATTACAAGCAGTACCTTAAATTCCAAAAATGCTCCTCTAATCCCGAGAATTGTAAATAAGGCCGTGGGAAATATTTTTCTTCCGGCCTTTAAGTGATAGGGGAAGTCATTCTTGCATTCTTTCTCTTTGGTAGGTCAGTCTCACTCTCTCTTGTCGGTTAGTATATCTGTTATGGTATTGCTATTGTGTCGTTCCAGTAGTGTTTGTTAATTTGTATTTTTGAGGAGGGGGGATGAAAAGCGGTAAATAAAGACCTTAGCCAAAATCAAGGGATTCCCGGGGCCCGAACGAGACAGAGGCAGCAGGCCAGGTATTCTCAAAAACGAAAGAAACAAAAACAGGCAGGGAGGTAAGAGAGAGTATAACTAGGTTATAGAAAGACAACAGAGGTTAGATAGCTCTTACCAGAGGAAGAGAGTTCAGGTCACCCATCCCCTTGACCTAGACACGAACTAATCCTTCTCTCTCTCTCGAATGTATGCCTGATTTGTGTCGAATCATTTTGATCACCTTCAAAAACAAACCTGAATTCTGTCTTAACATGATAAATAGTGATGCCCACCTGCAGAGCATAGTCTTCCCTGTAGCCTTGAGGTAGACCATTTATCGAGTCTGATCTTATCCCCAAAGACTTTTTGCAAAAGGAGTAGGTAGCGAGATAGATGACTAAAAGCTGATGATCTTTTCCTCTTACTAGTAAAGGGAAAAGCCCTATATATCTTATTAGTGAACTATAAAGGCACTTTACTAATATAATAGAAGGTAAGACCGGCTTTCGCATAGTAGCTGCGTCCTTGCTTCTTGCCCATAGAGAGTTAGGATATTTTGTGAGCTCCTTCGCCTAGCAGAAACCTCCACTTTTCGGCCGTAATCCCGTGCTTTGCCAACACATTCAATGGATTCCACCATGAACCGAGAGCGGATGAACACATGCAACTTCCATTTTCGGGGTACACAATCACGTGCTATGCAGGCTTTTAAAAATGAAATAAATCTTATCTTAAGAATAGATAGCCCCCCACCTGCCTTTTCAGATACAAGTGAGCGAGCGCTTTTTCTGCTATAAATGAATGACCTCTCCATTTATTTTCAAGCTTGCTCTTCAAACCAACCTATCACTCTCCTCTATGAAAAGGTTCATCCGTAATCACTCTCAATAAGACACCCATTCCCCTTTCAAATGAAAAGAGAACTAGACTTTTATCTTCATCATTCAAATTCGCCATTCAATCGCAGTGCGATGCTCTCAAAAAGATCAATCTTCTAAGGCTGGAATGAATAGATCAGGAATTCGACCTGGGATCAGCCCATTTCGATCCTTGCCTACTATATAGTTGCACCCCCGGATATGTATCTTGGGAGAACTTTATGATCCTTCTATATGGAAGGGAAGGAAGAAAGAAGGTGAACACGAAAACTAAAAAGCGGTTCATGGGGACCCCCAAAAAGGGGATCGAGAGCGCGGAACGGGCTTTCCAAGAATAAAACAATCCCTACCTATACATTCCATTGCAATAGACTAACATACTCTCTTTTGATCTCCCACAAACCTTCATATCAAAGACTCGAAAGACCTACTTGATGAGTTTCCTTATGAGTGAGTTCGTAGGTGCCTTTATGTCGAGTGTAGCAAAGGGATTCTCCTAAGAGAAGCTTTAGCCCTTGAACGTGAAATAACGTTTATGAGCTGTCTTAGTAGTGACCGACATTATTTTATTAACTGTATGATTAGTGCCTTAGCTGTTAGTTGTCTAAAAGCTACGGTAAATAAAATCCATTTTGAAAATAAACCACTAATCCTCCGTAGGAACTCTTTTCAGTCCGTGTAAGGTGGAGGGAATGAAGGGACCTACAGGAGGCTAGGAAAGCTTAGTGCGCTAGAGCTAGTGAGTTAGCACAATAACTTAGTGTCTTGTTTTCTTCGCTGGTTTTTTTACATAAGGTCCCCCGGAAAGCGGTTTCTAAGGCTTGTAGCTTGCTTCTGTCCTTAGTCAATTTTGGACTAAAGCTGTTTGACTACCGTATCAGTTTTTAACCGAATACCTTCCTCTGTCATCTCTGGTCTGTCTCTTTTTGAGAGAAGATATTATACCCCGACTGTCTTTCGGGAAAGGATGTGGTGGTAACCCCTGCAGCTTTATCTAGAACCAGGCGTCCAATCGTGTAGGAAGACTCACCCTAGCCACTATAGCGATCCCACCCCCAACTCTAGCTGCGAAGCACCCTCCACCCACTTTCATTTTTCCGTGTGCCCAAAAGCCCGCCCGCCCAGTTTTTGAGACCCTTTCTGATTCCCTCACCCAATATCATGAGAA
>AWOL01S0068782.1:48224-69262 GCA_000715115.1 Nicotiana otophora
TCAGAAATTGAATAAGCCCACTTGACGAGATTAGATCTAATTCTCTTTCTAACATTTTTGGATTGATAGGAAGCTTTCTTGCTGTGTGATTCTGCCCCCCACTCTGCCAGCAGCCTATGTATCGATCTATACCCAGTTGATCTACCGATATTTTACATTACATGTTCTGGATAGGCGCGCATCCATATAGAGCGAGGGGTAGAAAAGACCAATGAAAGACTAGAGCGCGAGCTAGCTGATCTACGGACAAGTCCTTGATTCTTACTCGCGAAGGAAGACTTGGAGTCATTGAAGAAAGAACTTGAGCTGTAGACCAATGAGCGATTGCGACAACTACAGACCCTTAACTAGGTTTTTCACTAATACTAACTAATAGGCTTTCAGAAGATTTTCCACACAAAGAGGGGAGGAGGTGCTTGCTTCCAACTTGCCAGATGAGCGGACATCTGAGCTCAGCAATGCATTTACTATTTGGAGATGGATGGCGCCAGGCAGGGTAAAAAGAAGGATTTTTTTTCCATTAGCCAAAGAAAGAAGTAGCAAAGGAATATCGCTATCGTGGGAAAAAAAAGAAAAACGTAGGATAGGAAGCTCTATTTGATCAAAGAGATGGCTAAAAGGCCAAATCCGGTTAAAAACAAAAAGAAGAGATCAAGGAGAGGGAGCTAGACGAGTACTTGAAAGAGAGCGAGCGGCAGATCTAAAACTGCTATAGTAAAGTAGAACGAAAGTACCTCCCAAACGTTCTACCTTTTCTTGTGCATTCGGGAATAAATAAAGAGTTGCTAAGTGTATAGAAGTCTCTCGATTGATTGGTTGTTATGTTCACGAGGTTGTATATGATCCAATGTTCAGTGGTATGACTTTCTTACTTACTGAATTGCTTGAATTAGTTGAAGGTGCGGAGTCTTCTTCTTTTGATTTGAGACGAATTCAATTTTCTACTGAAAGTGCTTTTGATAAGGAATAGGGAAAAGCCTTGCCTTATTCAAGAGTACCAGGAAGGTGAAGAATAAGCATTAGCTCTGTTGAAGGAAGAATCCCCTCCATTTGCTTATTTATCATTCCTGGTCTTCGGGTCTCATCTGAACGGCTCGCTGCCTATTTAGTTAGATTTTTTATTTTGATTCCAGAATAGAATTAGAGATCCTGGGGCCCTCCCTTGAAAGCTCCTGGTGCTGTGACTATCACCAGTAAGTTGCATCGGATTAACATTGGGATTAAAATAAACTACAAAAGCAACTAAGTCAACGCCTATTTGTTGTGGATCTACTGGCCCGGACGCTTGAATCTATTCCACCGTAAATTACCGAATATACCACTGCAGGATCTTCCGCTGCTTTTATTATTATTGCTCTCACCTGTCACTACACCACCTCTGCATCTGGGACCCCCTAACCTTTTCTATCTATCTTTAGAAGTAGGGTGAGTGAGTCTGTTCCTTTCCCGTGACGGTTGAGCGATATGTGACCAGATGCTTCCTCCAGATCTAACGTCTCTATCAACTAAATTCTCTTTTCTTCACCGGATCGATACTAACTTACCTACTCCTGCTCCTACCGGATCCAAGAGGGCCGATGCCCGATTCCCCGACCCATTACTCATTCCTTCCCGACTCGATAGGGATTGCAATCTCGAGAGAGGGAGCAACAATTGACCTCCTACAATAGGTAGATGGGGTGGGCTACGATGGATACAGTGAAATCAATCCTTATTCCGCACTCCCTCTCACCGGCCTGAAACATATATAAATCATGAATTCTTCAGAGCGGGCCGGCAGGCCGGGCGTACGGGGACCGTCGAAGAAGTGCCTCAACGCGCCGCAGCCACTACTTTGACTCCTTTTATGCAATTATGAACTCCACGGAACTTTATCAATTCCAACGCAACTTATCCTTTTGGAGCTGACGTAACAAACTACGCGAGCCTCCCAACGAAGCCAACATAAATCCGATCCGAATAAAAAAAATAAAAGGAAGTTTTATTATTGTGGTATACCAGCCACCTGTTCTGGAACTTCCAGTTCCAATCGAAGCATATAGATCCNATGCTCCTACCGGATCCAAGAGGGCCGATGATTCCCCGACCCATTACTCATTCCTTCCGGGCTCGATAGGGATTGCAATCTAGAGAGAGGGAACAACAATTGACCTCCTACAATAGGTAGATGGGGTGGGCTACGATGGATACAGTGAAATCAATCCTTATTCCGCACTCCCTCTCACCGGCCTGAAACATATATAAATCATGAATTCTTCAGAGTGGGCCAACAAAGCCGGACGTACGGGGACCGTCGAAAAAGTGCGTCAACCCGCCGCAACCACTACTTTGACACCTTTTAAGCAATTATGAACTCCACGGAACTTTATTAATTCCAACGCAACTTATCCTTTTGGAGCAAACGTAACAAACTATGCGAGCCTCCTAACGAAGCCAACATAAATCTTATCCGAATAAAAATAATAAAAGGAAGTTTTATTATTGTAGTATACCAGCCACCTGTTTTGGAACTTCTAGTTCCAATCGAAGCATATAGATCCGAAGATAGATTTGTATGTATAGACACTTCAGTCGTGCTCGTCCTTTCTCAAAAGTATCTTTTTTCTGGCCACATGGTCAACCAGAAATTATTATGTTCGCGATTCTTCATCCACCGATGGAAACAATGCTCTAGTTTTCCATTCCCATATGAGGCCGTAAAGTGGATTGGCAACAGTTCGGCATGAAGTGATTCATCATTCTCAAACATGAGCCGATCGCTCATTAGGTACAGTTTATAGATCATCAAATTCCCACTAATGGAATGAAAAGTGGGTCCATGTAAATGATCAAGACCTCACAAACGACAACGCTCCTTCCCCATTTGGAGTTCAGAACCCAAAGGCAATCATTGAGTGAACTGTATCTTTTTGTGTTAGTTGACCAAAGTCTCACCCTTACTGCTGGGGTGGGACTCGGCCTCCGAACCGTACGTGGGATGAGTTTTTGCCTTATACAACTCAGGCCGAAGACAGGGGTAAGTTTAGAAGAGATATGGAAGCCTAGCAGCTGCCGGTCGGGGCAGGGATAAGCTTGCTTCTTCACAAGCCTATCCCCCTGAAAACACCGACACTGTAGCGCTAGCACTTCGCGTTCTTTCTATTTCATCCCATTCCATTCCGGGATAGGTGGCTAACACTAAAATAATAAGTGAAGTAGTCGTCGTATGACCAATCGGCTCAGACACTAGACTGCCCGTGCCCGCCCATTTTGTCTCGCCCTAAATGGAATGGCTCTCTTGCTTACGCTGCACCCCGACCTGACTCCCCACGTCCGCTTTTCTTGCCCGCAACCCAAAAGGTTGGCAAAGACAACACAAGATTAGGGTCATCCCCTTCATTCTATGTTGACCCCAGACTGGGTTGCTTCTTGGGAAGCCCGTTCCCACCGTGCTCACGGCCTGGCTGGCCTGCCAGCGGTTGTGAGAATTCTCCCGTTCCATGGTCAAAGATTTGGTTGGATGCGGGATCTACTCCACGAGGAGCGGTACAGACGTAGATGATATCATCACGACCCCTCTTTTTGTACTGCTTGGGATGCTTAACGCCACTTTGCCAACTGGCGTTACCCGCACTTATGTGTCTCTCAGTGTGGTCAGCACTAGGTGTTTCCGAGCAGCGAGGCTTACATCCATTCGCATTAAGTCATCCAAAGTTCCTTACCCTTATGCACGAATTATTGAATAAGCTATCTTCCTATCAAGGTTAAGGAGTCAATTGAGCATTTCAGCAGCGGGATTGAATACCCGGATCGAATCAGAGTTCACGCCACCCACCCTGAACAAATAGGAGGTGTGAGCCATAGGTTGCACATAAGCCATCGGGTCGCACGACAGAAGAACACCCAACATAAAAATGCATACTCCTCCATGTGAAATATCCATCTTCATAGGAGCTTTTTGATGGTAGTCGTGACCAACAGCCATCAGCTCTCGGCTTGTTGGTAAGATGCGAGCTTCAAGCCCGATTTCAAGTGGCGCACCCTCCACACAAGCACCATCGGACGAAGGGGGGACAGGGAAAGCTACAGGCCTAAAACCTTCGACCCTTCTTTCTAAAAGGGGGTACCCGAGGCACCTCATCTTCTCTTTTCGTCGTTTCTCATTCCCGTTAGGCCGAAGTGTTTGTCCTTTCCTACTATATGCCCACTCTGGCTTCACTAACCTATCGTGTGGTAAAAACAAGAAAGTAAGAAAGAATAGTAAACGGAGCACACCGCAGAAAGACTCTAAATATAAGAAGTCCCCCTTGGATTCGAGAAAAAGGAAATGAAGAACGGGAACGAAACGAAATAAAGCATTTCTAGCTTTAGTTTTGGATGAGCTTCTCCCAATTATGTCTGGTAATAGAATAAGGCAGCTTGCTCTGACCAAAACTCCACTTTTTGCCCCGTCCGCGGAGCATATGAATTTCCTGAAATTTAGATACATCAAAAGAGGGAATGAAGGGATATGAATAGGAATTATAGTACCATTGGAAGAAAGTACACCGATGGGAACATCTCTACTGACAAACCATTTCAATAGGACAGGTGCTGTCGTGCCACGAGGCATGACCATGGAAGTAATGAAAAAGAAAACGTTATGTAGTTGGACCATCTATTCTATCCGTTCGAGTTTTGCTTCTTTAAAGAAGATGAGAGGCTAAAAATGAAAGTGTTTGCAACACATACCGAAAGGGTACTAATTAAGCCGACCATTAATGACTAGTTAAAACACCAGGAGTGGTCTGATCCCCTATTTGATCAGACCGCTCTGAGAAAGATAAAAATCAAACTCTCATAGTTCGTAGCCCAGCTCCAACAACTTCTTCGTAAGTAAGGTGAGGTACTTCTTTTGGTTTGAATAGGGGGTCGCCCTTTTTTTGGTTGAAGTATCCACGACTTTGGTCGTAGTCAGTTTAAACCCATAAACCCAGTCCACTTGCAGCCATGTTGATCAAAATGACTACGTTTAATGACTTGACCAGACAATAGCCCTTGTATTATAAGATTCTCTCACCCTATGGTCGACATTCATTTCCCTTTAGTCATAGGTGCTCATTCTATTTTGATTTGAATGGGCCGGGGCTCCCGAGGTACAGATGGCCGGCCCTTCGGGTGTCTCGGTGATACAAATAAAGAAAAGACGATGGTTTTTAACACACCCTTCAACAAAAATACAATCCTTACCAAAGGAGGAAATAGAATAATCTACCTTATTGTTTCCTTCTCGTTGATTCCCCCCGACAATCAAGTTGCACTTCCTTCTAACAAGTGGCTGAGAGTTAGCAAGCAACCTTGGCCTCTTGGCAGCAGGTTCGTCATCCCCCTATTTTTCGGTCCGACCGCAGTACATCACCTGAACTCGAAGCTACGATCAGATCCGATTGGATCTGGTCCTATCTGACCCAACCCTGGAACTTAGAACGACCTACCTGTTTGGATGGTAGAACATGGAGAAGGAGAGTCGTGCCCATTCATTATCCGGGCACGAGCAGGAACATAAAAAAAATGGAAAACTGAATACATGTACATGATGTAACGACATATTCAGAAATACGTGGTCTGATTTGATAGGCTGCCTGCAGAAAGGAAAGAGTTTACCGACCGCATAACAATTCATTCTTTTATGTAGCACGTGTGCTCATGTCTCCCAAACGATCATATTATGACCGCTCATCTAATATAAAATCAATGAGTATACCTCACCTCCCCTTCCCCATACCATAGCCGGAAGGGATAGTGTATCCACAGAAGAGAGAGTACGGGACCTTGCCCAACATTTATTTTAGACGCGACTCGAATGCCTTTATGCTATAGGCTATGTTAAGCATGCTTCTTTGATAGAAAACAAACTCCTTTTCCATGACAACAGTCACTACTATAAAGGGCGGGGCAGAGCTGGAACATAATGTTGGACGATCTCCATTTCCATATGGTAATTGAAGTCAAACAGGAGAAAATCTGGTGCAATTCAATCCTTTTTCCTAGAAATGATTCCCAAGAAAGCAAAACCTCACTAGACCGAGGCCCATTGCTTTGGGGACTACACAATATAAGAGAATAACTAAGGTAATTGCCAATAGTTTCTATTGAAAGACAAGCTGGCTCTTTAAAAAGGGCACCCTCCTAATCGCATTTTGATAGAAAGAGATATTGATAATTATCCCGAGGAGGCTTACTACTCAGCTGATAGATCAGGTGAGCCAGCCATTATCACTAAACTCACCAAACCAGCAGCATATGAAAATTTGAATCATAGGTTTCTATATGCTTAAGGAAAATGGGATATGCATAGTAGGATACAAAACTTTATTTATATACAATGGAAAGCCCCTATAATCCATGGACGACCAGTGGAGTTCATAAAAGAAACCAAAGCAAGGCCAGCGATAAAGCTGTCCCCTCTCTCTATATCTCTACTTATTGGCTGGGTGCAGATAACACTATAATAATAACCAAGCCAGATAGATATATTGTTCATTCAGAATTGATTCAGATGTCACGGACCCATGGAAAACTCCACCTTATTCATTCTCCACACAGTAACTTAACCGGTCAATATTATATGTCTATGCTAAACTTGGTGATCTATTTTTGTTGCCTCCTTTAAGCGTATGTGACATAATCATTCTTATCTCATAAGGGAAGTATGCATTGTCCCCACTTAAGTTATTAAGTATTCCCAAAGATGAGGCGATTAGTTTTTAAGTTGAAACTTTATGTCAGCCAGGGGACCCTAATCATAAATGGGTTGTTTGTCCCGGTGAAAGAGACACTCTCATTTTAATCGCTCTGGCACATATGTTAAATAGTTGTTTTATGCGTTCATCTATCTTTCAGGAGCATTCGTGTGGTTTTCCCGGAGATCGCCGTGAGTTCTTTGCCAAATTAGGTGGAGTGGGGAATATTAGAATAATTTTCATCTTGAATCTAGCACCCTCACAAGGTACTATTCCTCATAAAAGAATTTTACAAAAGATGGCACCCTTGGTACATGATAACTACCTAATATCCTTAGTTTCATCCTTTTTAAAGATACCAGTTCATGACCAAAATGGAATTAATTGTTCTATTACGGAAGTAGGGTTCCCACACGTTGGGTTATACAATTGTATGTTGGATGATTGCAACCGGGGATTTAAACAGCTATACGCTAGTCTTTCTTATTATCGTTACTTGGCTGACTGTTATGTATTACTTCAATTGTTTAGTCTCCAAAGCGAGCAGCACTGTAAAAAAGAAATGAATAGTATCCTCTTAGAGTTTGATCTTGATGGGGATATCATAACTATTCTACCTGGTGGGGGTGCCCATGTGTCTCGTGATGGGCGTTAGATTATTCTAAGTCCAGATTATAGTCTTCACGTTGTCAAACCGTCAACATTCTTTCTTTAGTTCAATTTGTAGTAAATATGTTTTATACAAAAAGGAATCCATGCAACGATAGGAAATCTTTTTTTTAGAGAGCCAATGCCTTAAGCCAGACCCTAATAGTAGTTGTCGCCGACTTCACTGAGTTGTGGTTCTAAAACTAAGATTTAGCTTGGTATATTCCATTAAGAGAAAGCCATATCTATATATAGAAAGCAAAATAGAAATTGTATACATGTGCTTACACTTTCTTGAGGATTCTAAGACCCGATCACCCATCAAAGAAATATCCTTAGGTCTTAAGTCTACAGCTCCATAGCTTGTGTCGCCTACATAGGGTAGTAAAGAATCCTTTGCATAAACATCTCAATGTCCAGGATAAAAGGAACGAGGGGAAGAATTGACGAGGCAAGTATTCTCGAAGAGAAAATCGTGATGGAAAAAGCGTGAGGAGAATTCTAAACTCGAGATATGCAAAATAAAGAGACTCACTAGGAGACTATATTTTTTGTTTTAGGTCTTGATAGATTGAAGTTATTACACTGGCTGATTAAATCTCTTCCTAATGCCTTTAGGGGCTGTGAAGAAAGCCCAGTTCCATGCCCTCTTTTAGAAAGAAAAAAATGGTACTAAACGAGGGTTTGGGGGTATATAAACTATACAGATTGATGATGGTCTATCATCATGAGAACAAGGATCAGTCTCGGTCGAGATGAATGTAAGATGCTTCTAGAACTGGTTTATTATAGGGTCTATCTTAGCTTGAAGGAAAGAACAACCAAAGTTACACCCCCAAAGAATATGGGTTCAAATCAGTTATTATTTGACAAAGAACCTAACGGAATTTAACAAGCAGTAACCGGAATTAAAGTTTTCCAAAATGGTGTCAACCGGTAATAGAATGTAGCTAGATAACTGATGCCACAACATCCAAAATATGTTGGATAGAGTTCATGGTACACTAAATTAACCTTTAAGGTCAGATAGTGCTACAGTGAACATCAATCCACTATCTAGCTCAAAATTAGCCACACGAACTACTAACACTATTATTCACGTAGCCCTTTTTTTGTGCTATTTCATCATAGGATGTCAGAACTTGCTTCTTAGTGCTACGTGGGAAGAGAATTTATCTATTCAGCCCCCCCCCCCCCCCGACTTCAATTATAAACTCTTACTTCTCGGTCAGACTTGGACTAATCCCTTAGCATGCAAGACATTCCTACTAACCAGGCAGAAAGTAAGTTTCCACTCACTACCAAAGCGTTGTCGCACCTCTACTATTTTTGGCGTAACGATGTTTTAGTCTTTACGAGGGCACCCCCTAGCCAGATTCAATCCCAAGGGTCAATCAATCCTTTGAAACTAGTGAACATAGTCATCACAGCCTGAGTTCCTTCTTTCAACGAGACTTTCTTAGCTTGTCAAACTTTCTCTCTTTTACCAGGAAAGTTATCCGGTAAGCAAGAACTTTGATTGATGTGCCTGAATAAGGTTGATCAATGGTAGTTGATTGGAGCTTTTTCTATACCTTAATTGAATTGCCCCGCTCTTAGCTTGGGTTCTTTCTTAATGAGGCGTCCCTTGTTTGCTCTTGGATTGGACTAAGCGGAAATCCTTACTGTGGAAGTAGACCTTGTCATTCTTCTCCTTCAATTCCAGTGGATAAGTACACTAGGGCTGGAATGCTCTTTTATCATGTATGTGGATTACTTGGTCGATTTCCTAATTGCACTAGTCTCACAGTCATCTCTTTAGCATCCCGCCATTCCTACTTGTTAACACGGGAAATCTAACTCATTCTAAGGTAGAGCTCTTAGAGTCCAACTTAAAGTGAAAGGTTGTTCTTTAGTTCAATCAAGGAGAGTAGAAACTGAGGGAAAATATCCTATGTTGTTACGAGGAATGGGAATAAAGGCTACTAAGAGCGGAACTCACGACCTAAGTAATAAGTAACCTTAGAATGGGCATGCCAATCTTATACAGAAAATACCGCTATCTAAACAAACCTTACAGGGAGGAAGCGTATAGCATTCTAAGATCTAAATACGAGAAAGAAATCAGACCTATAACCTCACTGTAGCGGCTTGTAGACTTGCTTTGCTGCGGAAAGCTCAAGTGAAAACCTATTAGAACTATGGGCCTCACATGTCTACTACTCTACCTTAAGTAACTACAGTTAGGAGGATCCATCCAATATCTTAATGACTTTCTTGGGTCATCTAAGAGGTAAGGCCTCCTCCAATCGACCCTAAATTTCATTATTGAGCTAAAGGAGTTCCCTAGCCCTTTAAGTTTACACGTTGATCCCTCTATGATGGAATTCTTCTTCCTCTATAACTTTATGATATTATTCTAGCAAAAGCTAGTGATTATCTAACAATATCGTATCTCGACTAAGGACTGACTCCACTACTTAAGTTTATCGAATCTAATCTATCTTATATGACCTAGCTTCTGGTATTTGAACCAGTTACGTCGATTGCTGAACCTGACTTTACTTTGACGCGTTGGCCATTCCCTATATCTTAATTAATCGGAAGAATCAGCGGCTATCCTGCACAAGAAAAAGTCAACTCTTTCCAAAGTAAGGGGGCATCGCTCTAATCACTTATGTAATTGTTTTATGTTATAACCCTCCTTTTAAAGGCCTAGGTTGTAACCTTTATAGCGATAGCGTGTCAAAAAAGATATTTATATCAGAAAAAGGGAAAGAAAGACCGGCCACATAAAGACAAAACATACAAGAAAAGTGCCAGACTACATAAGGAAAGATAGAAGATGACAACTTGTAAAGTCAAGATCAGCGGGAACATCTGCCTGAGCGAGCTCACAATGGGCATTTTCGGCCAGTTTTGAGTTTAGGAGTCGGAGTTTAAGGCTCGACAAAGGCATCAGTCTAGCTAGGAACTTACGTAGAAGAGTAAACCCCTAAAGAGTAAGGTAATTCCAAAAGCCTATCATTGACCGAATAGCGAACTTATCTTCAAAACTTGAAGTGAAGGCTTTACCTTTCCTTCAATCAAATAAATGCTAGAGAATACATCGGAAGCTAATTAGCGATGTGACATATGTTGTACCATTTTAGAGAGAATTTGAGTTAAGAGACTAATCCAAAAAAATAAAAATGTCCAATCTTTCTATGGAGGCGGCGAAGGGATGGTAAGGCTTTGAAGCCAAGCAAGCAGCTATTAGAACGAAGTTGAAGCTATAACAGCAGAAGGGAAGAAAAGAAATGACCTAGGAGGTATCCTATTTTAAACAAAAATGGTATCAAACCTCAATTTCTTCTTTTGCATACTACTTATAGATAGTCTTCAGAAGAAGGGTTGGTTTCATACCTGCTATAAGGGGGGTGCCCCACTGAATCTGTCTCTAAGTAATTTCATTTTAGTTTCGTCGCGGGCCAGAGCTCCTTTTGATTCTGTTTTATCTCAGTCAAACTCTATTTGCTAAATAGAAGCACATTTAATGCTTCAGCGGCGAGCTCTGTGCGTGAGCAGCGACTAAGAAACATACAATCTTTCTTAACACTTTGTATGCTTGAAGGCCCCTCCTCTACGGAAGGGTACAGAGACAAGGCCTTTGATCCAATTCTTTTTTACATAAAGAAATGAAAATCCAAAAATCGGAAAATCCAACGGTCGGATAACAATTTTTTCTAGTAGCACCCACGACAAAATATTCGGAATATACATCTTTTTCTGGGACGGAGGCACGCGTGCTAAAAAAACATCAACTTTGAATCATAACATATCTGTAGGATTTGGATAAGTGCCATCTCATTCCTTTTTTTATTATTTTTTTTGTCGCATTCTTCCTTTACCATTCCATAGTCACTAGAACCACTTAATTCCAACTTAATGACACATCACTCCATATTCCCCCTTTAGGGGAATACTAAGATCTAGAGCTATGCCGATTTACCTATAGATGTTTCAACTCTTTATCTATTTCATCTTTTCACATCATCAATGATCCTTACTCGCCTTGCGGTAATACTTTTGTACCAAGGATAACAAAATTCCTTACCCACGAGGGTGATACTTAGTGTACCTGGCATATACAGTACCTTAAGCTTAACTTTGCTCACATTGCTTGCTTTAGGGAAGCGTCTTCCAGAATAACCATTCTCTGCATTTCGAATGAAACTTCTTCTGTGGTCCTTTCTATTATCGCCGGAACGCAATATGAAGTTCTCATGATATCGACCATCATCAAGTCACTCAGTCCCTAGTTCATGTTCAGTTTATCTTTTTCACCATAGTCCATACTGATTTTTATTACTCTGGGTCTAATATTTTCTTTTGGTAATCACATTAGCGTCGCGAACTTACTTCTCGAAAGGCGAATATGACTTTAGGACCTATACTCCTTTGTTCTCTCAACGCCTATCACCTCTCGTCTCTTCCTTCTTTTGACTATAGACTCTGTAATACTGTCATTGTCATTTTTTTGATCTACTGTCATCGTCCATGTATCAGATCTTACTCATAATATTTTAATAAATCTCCTCTTATTTCCCAGCTAGTATTTCTGTCTATTACTTTATTCTGAAAACTAAAATAAGACATTCTTTTGCATTTAGCTTCCCTTGCTCCATGCAGTGGCTCTTGGGGTTGCAAGAATTCATGTTGAGAGCTTGTAGGAAGATTCTAACGCCTGGTAGTGTCTTTGTATTCAAGAGATGAGAAAGTAAAGTGTTTTTGTGCATTACCTTTACAAGTCTTACTTTCTAAATATTTATTGTAGAAGAATGAAGGGACTTTGAATTACTAAATTTTGATAGCAAAATCACGTTGCTAATTTTATGAATTAGTTGCTGAATATCTCTTTGAACTTTGTAGAGATTGATTAGTGAATTAGAGTGTCTCTTTTACTATTTGGGTGTAGGCCCCATTTGAATAATGACTAATGTCAAATAATTTACTATATTTTGCCACCTTTCAAGTATAGTATATGAGTCATAATGATAGATTAGTGGGCTGCCACGTTTTTGAGTTTAATCTTTATCCAAAACTTCAATTACTCCACCGCTAATTATCAATTAACTAGAAATGTTCCATAACCCAATAATTAACCAATTACCCACATAATTAAGAATTATTTTCACTTACATAAAATATTATTTACTTTTCACATACCTTATACACCTTACTATCATGGCCATGTGGTACCTTGTATGGTACTAGTCCTTAAATACCAGGTATTTTAGCTCGGGCCGTATTGTATCCCAAATCGACAACCTTCAACGAAATTTATTTTCTTTGATTCGTCACCCTTTAACCTTCAATAATTTACTTATCACTTATTTGAAATAGCGTAATACTTATATTCTCAAAATAATCTCATTCCCGAACTTACGTCGATTACCTTACCATAAAACTTTAACATATAAAAATATGGAATGTAACATCTCATTTCCGAGCTTATCTCAATTTACTTATGGGGCACTTCCATGTACGAAAACATGGGGTGTAACATCATTTCCCTCTTTGGAACATTCGTCCTCGAATGTTGACTGATGCACTTATCATTCGCATAACCCATAGCTCATGTGAATACTTTAATACTCTTCTTGCCATTTAGAAAACTGTTCTTTGAATAAATCCAAAGGCCAGGGCATTCCCCCCTTTAACTCTCTTTCTCACACCACGACTTGTAGTCAGAATCCTTTTAATCTCGTAACTGTTGCTACCTTCTATCATGCAGCCTGTACGACTCTAGTTCTGATACCACTTTTATCACGACCAAAATCGATGGACCGTGATGGACACCCGGTATATTACTCAACCGAGTACCAGCATGCCGTATCTTTCTTATTGCTTCATCATATACACGTGACATACGGGTAGGAACCCTTACTTTCTTTCTTTGACGTCCTGTTTGCATAATGTTCAGGAATCATAGCATATCTGTAGGATTTGGATAAGTGCCATCTCATTCCTTTTTGTTTTATTTTTTTTATCGCATTCTTCCTTTTTCATTCCATAGTCACTAGAATTACTTAATTCCAACTTAATGCCATATCACTCCATATTCCCCTTTTAGGGGAATACTAAGATCTAGAGCTACGACGATTTACCTATAGATGTTTCAACTCTTTATCTGTTTCATCTTTTCACATCATCAATGATCTTTACTCGCCTTGCGGTAATACTTCTGTACTAAGGATAATAACATTCCTTACCCACGAGGGTGATACTTAGTGTACCTGGCATATACAGTCCCTTATGCATAACTTTGTTCACATTTCTTGCTTTAGGGAAGCGTCTTTCTGAATAACCATTCTCTGAATTTCTAATGAATCTTCTTATATGGTCCTTTCTATTATCGCCGGAATGCAATATGAAGTTCTCATGATGCCGACCATCATCAAGTCACTCGGTCACTAGTTCATGTTCAGTTTATCTTTTTCACCATAGTCCATATTGATTTGTATTACTCTGGGTCTAATATTTTCTTCTAGTAATGACGTTAGCATCGCGAACGTACTTCTCGAAACGAGGATATGACTTTAGAGCCTATACTCCTTTGTTCTCTCAACGCCTATCACCTCTCGTCTCTTCCTTCTTTTGACTATAGACTCTGTAATACTGTCATTGTCATTTTTTTGATCTACCGTCATCGTCCATGTATCAGATCTTACTCATAATATTTTAGTAAATCTCTTCTTATTTCCCAGCTAATATTTCTGTCTATCACTTTATTCTGAAAACTCAAACAAGACATTCTTTTGCTTTTAGCTCCCCTTGCCCCATCCAGTGGCTTTTGGGGTTGCAAGAATTCATGTTGAGAGCTTGTAGGAAGATTCTAATGCCTGGTAGTGTCTTTGTATTCAAGACATGAGACAATGAAGTGTTTTTGTACAGTACCTTTACAAGTCTTAGTTTCAAAATATTTATTGAAGATGAATGAAGAGACTTTGAATTACTAAAGTTGGATAGCAAATTCACGTTGCTAATTTTATGAATGAGTTGCTAAATATGTCTTTGAACTTTGTAGAGATTGATTAGTAAATTAGAGTGTCTCTTTTACTATTTGGGTGTAGGCGCCATTTTAATAATGACTAATGTCAAATAATTTACTAAATTTTGCCACCTTTCAAGTATAGTATATGAGTCATAATGATGGATTAGTGGGCTGCCATGTTTTTGAGTTCAATCTTTATCCAAAACATCAATTACTCCACCGCCAATTATCAATTAATTAGGTAATGTCCCATTACCCAATAATTAACTAATTACCCACATAATTAAGAATTATTTTCACTTACTTAAAATACTAGTCACTTTTCACATACCTTATACCCCTTACTATCATGACCATGTGGTATCTTGTATGGTATTAGTCCATAAATACCGGGTATTTTAGCTCAGACCGTATTTTATCCCAAATCGATAACCTTCAACGAAATTGATTTTCTTTGATTCGTTTACCCTTCAACCTTCAAGAATTTACTTACACTTGTTTGAAATAGCGTAATACTTATATTCTTAAAATAATCTCATTCCCGAACTTACATCGATTACCTTATCACAAAATTATAACATACGAAAATACAGAATGTAACATCTCATTTCCGAGCTTATCTAGATTTACTTATGGGGTACTTCCATGTATGAAAATATGGGGTGTAACGTAATTGCTTTCTTTGGAACATTCGTCCTCGAATGTTGACTGATGTACTTATCATTCTTATAACCCATTACACTTGTGAATACTTTAATACTCTTCTTGCCATTTAGGCAACTGTTAATTGAATAAATCCAAAGGCCATGTCATTCCCCCCTTTAAGCCTCTTTCTCATACCACGACTTGTAATCGGAATCCTTCTAATCTCGTAAATATTTCTACCTTCTATCATGCAACCTGTACGACTCTAGCTATGATACCACTTTTGTCACGACCAAAATCGATGGGCCGGGACGGGCACCCGGTACCTTACTCAACCGAGTACCAGCATGACATATCTTTCTTATTACTTCGTCATATACACGTGACATACAGACAGAAAGCCTTACTTTCTCTCCTTGACGTCCTGTTTGCATAACATTCAGGAATCATAGTATATCTGTAGGATTTGGATAGGTGCCATCTCATTCCTTTTTTATTATTTTTTTTATCGCATTCTTCCTTTACCATTCTATAGTCACTAGAATCACTTAATTACAATGTAATGCCACGTCACTCCATATTCCCCCTTTAGGGGAATACTAAGATCTAGAGCTACGACGATTTACCAACAGATGTTTCAACTCTTTATATGTTTCATCTTTTCACATTATCAATGATCCTTACTCGCCTTGCGGTAATCTTTCTGCACGAAGGATAACAAAATTCCTTATCCACGAGGGTGATACTTAGTATACCTGGCATATACAGTCCCTTAAGCTTAACTTTGCCCACATTGCTTGCTTTAGGGAAGCGTCTTCCTGAATAACCATTCTCTGAATTTCTAATGAATCTTCTTCTGTGGTCCTTTCTATTATCGCCAAAACGCAATATGAAGTTCTCATGATGCCGACCATCATCAAGTCACTCAGTCCCTAGTTCATGTTTAGTTTATCTTTTTCACCATAGTCCATACTGACTTTTATTACTCTCGGTCTAATATGTTCTTCTAGTAATGACGTTAGCATCGCGAACTTATTTCTTGAAACGAGGATATGACTTTAGGGGCTATACTCCTTTGTTCTCTCAACGCCTATCACCTCTCGTCTCTTCCTTCTTTTGACTATAGACTCTGTAATACTATCATTGTCATTTTTTTGATCTACCGTCATCGTCCATGTATCAGATCTTACTCATAATATTTTAGTAAATCTCTTTTCATTTCCCAGCTAATATTTTTGTCTATCACTTTATTCTGAAAACTCAAACAAGACATTCTTTTGCTTTTAGCTCCACTTGCTCCATCCAGTGGCTCTTGGGGTTGCAAGAATTCATGTTGAGAGCTTGTAGGAAGATTGTAACGCCTGGTAGTGTCTTTGTATTCAAGACATGAGAAAATGAAGTGTTTTTTACATTACCTTTACAAGTCTTAGTTTCTAAATATTTATTGTAGAAGAATGAAGAGACTTTGAATTACTAAAGTTTGATAGCAAAATCACGTTGCTAATTTTATGAATGAGTTGCTGAATATCTCTTTGAACTTTGTAGAGATTGATTAGTGAATTAGAGTGTCTCTTTTACTATTTGGGTGTAGGCCCCATTTTAATAATGACTAATGTCAAATAATTTACTAAATTTTGCCACCTTTCAAGTATAGTATATGAGTCATAATGATAGATTAGTGGGCTGCCATGTTTTTGAGTTTAATTTTTATCCAAAACTTTAATTACTCCACCACCAATTATCAATTAACTAGGTAATATTCCATTACCCAATAATTAACCAATTACTCATATAATTAAGAATTATTTTCACATACTTAAAATACTACTCACTTTTCACATACCTTATGCACCTTACTATCATGGCCATGTGGTACCTTGTATGGTACTAGTCTATAAATACCAGGTATTGTAGCTCGGGCCGTATTTTATCCCAAATCGACAACCTTCAACGAAATTTATTTTCTTTGAATCGTCACCCTTTAACCTTCAAGAATTTACATATCACTTATTTGAAATAGCGTAATACTTATATTCTCAAAATAATCTCATTCCCGAATTTACGTCGATTACCTTACCACGAAACTTTAACATATGAAAATATGGAATGTAATATCTCATTTCCGAGCTTATCTCAATTTACTTATGGGGTACTTCCATGTACGAAAACATGGGGTATAATATCATTCCCCTCTTTGGAACATTCATTCTCGAATGTTGACTGATGCACTTATCATTCGCATAACCCATAGGTCATGTGAATACTTTAATACTCTTCTTACCATTTAGACAATTGTTCTTTGAATAAATCCAAAGGCCAGGTTATTCCCCCTTTTAAGCCTCTTTCTCACACCACGACTTGTAGTCGGAATCCTTCTAATCTCGCAAATGTTGCTACCTTCTATCATGCAGCTTGTACGACTCTAGCTCTGATACCACTTTTGTCACGACCAAAATCGATGGGCCAGGACGGGCACCCGGTACCTTACTCGACCGAGTACCAGCATGACGTATCTTTCTTATTACTTCATCATATATACGTGACATACAGACAGGAAGCCTTACTTACTCTCATTGACGTCCTGTTTGCATAATGTTCAGGAATCATAGCATATCTGTAGGATTTGGATAAGTGCCATCTCATTCCTTTTTTTTATTATATTTTTTATCGCATTCTTCCTTTACCATTTCATAGTCACTAGAACAACTTAATTACAACTTAATGCCACGTCACTCCATATTCCCCCTTTAGGGGAATACTAAGATCTAGAGCTACGACGATTTACCAACAGATGTTTCAACTCTTTATATGTTTCATCTTTTCACATCATCAATGATCCTTACTCGCCTTGCGGTAATTCTTCTGCACGAAGGATAACAAAATTCCTTACCCACGAGGGTGATACGTAGTGTACCTAGCATATACAGTGCCTTAAGCTTAACTTTGCCCACATTGCTTGCTTTAGGGAAGCGTCTTCCTGAATAACCACTCTGAATTTCTAATGAATCTTCTTCTGTGGTCCTTTCTATTATCGCCGGAATGCAATATGAAGTTCTCATGATGCCGACCATCATCAAGTCACTCAGTCCCTAGTTTATGTTCAGTTTATGTTTTTCACCATAGTCTATTCTGATTTTTATTACTCTGGGTCTAATATTCTCTTCTGGTAATCACGTTAGCGTCGCAAACTTACTTCTCGAAATGAGGATATGACTTTAGGGACTATACTCCTTTGTTCTCTCAACGCCTATCACCTCTCGTCTCTTCCTTCTTTTGACTATAGACTCTGTAATACTATTATTTTTATTTTTTTTATTTACCGTCATCGTTCATGTATCAGATCTTACTCATAATATTTTAGTAAATCTCTTCTTATTTCCCAGTTAATATTTCTGTCTATCACTTTATTCTGAAAACTCAAATAAGACATTCTTTTACTTTTAGCTCCCCTTGCTCCATCCAGTGGCTTTTGAGGTTGCAAGAATTCATGTTGAGAGCTTGTAGGAAGATTCTAACGTCTGGTAGTATCTTTGTATTCAAGATATGAGAAAATGAAGTGTTTTTTGCATTACCTTTCCAAGTCTTAGTTTCTAAATATTTATTGTAGAAGAATGAAGAGACTTTGAATTAATAAAGTTTGATAGCAAAATCACGTTGCTAATATTATGAATGAGTTGCTGAATATCTCTTTGAACTTTTTAGAGATTGATTAGTGAAGTAGAGTGTCTCTTTTACTATTTGGGTGTAGGCCCCATTTTAATAATGACTAATGTCAAATAATTTACTAAATTTTGCCACCTTTCAAGTATAGTATATGAGTCATAATGATAGATTAGTGGGCTGCCACGTTTTTGAGTTTAATTTGTATCCAAAACTTCAATTACTCCACCACCAATTATCAATTAACTAGGTAATGTCCCATTACTTAATAATTAACAAATTACCCACATAATTAAGAATTATTTTCACTTACTTAAAATACTACTCACTTTTCACATACCTTATACATCTTACTATAATGGCCATGTGGTACTTTGTATGGTACTAGTCCATAAATACTGGGTATTTTAGCTCGGGCCGTATTTAATCCCAAATGGACAACCTTCAACGAAATTCATTTTCTTTGATTCGTTTACCCTTCAAACTTCAAGAATTTACTTATCACTTGTTTGAAATAGAGTAATACTTATATTCTCAAAATAATCTCATTCCCGAACTTACGTCGATTACCTTACCATGAAACTTTAATATACGAAAATACGGAATGTAACATCTCATTTCCGAGCTTATCTCAATTTACTTATGGGGTATTTCCATGTACGCAAACAAGGGGTGTAACGTAATTGCCCTATTTGGAACATTCGTCCTCGAAAGTTGACTGATGTACTTATCATTCTTATAACCCATTACACTTGTGAATACTTTAATACTCTTCTTGCCATTTAGGCAACTGTTCTTTGAATAAATCCAAAGGCCAGGTCATTCCCCCCTTTAAACCCCTTTCTCACACTACGACTTGTAGTTGGAATCCTTCTAATCTCGTAAATGTTGCTACCTTCTATCATGCAGCCTGTACGACTCTAGCTCTGATACCACTTTTATCACGACCAAATCTGATGGGCCGGGACAGGCACCCGGTACCTTACTCAACCGAGTACCAGCATGACGTATCTTTCTTATTACTTCATCATATACACATGACATACAGACAGGAAGCCTTTCTTTCTCTCCTTGACGTCATGTTTGCATAATATTCAGGAATCATAGCATATCTATAGGATTTGGGTAAGTTCCATCTCATTCTTTTTTTTTTTTTTTATCGCCTTCCTCCTTTACCATTCCATAGTTACTAGAACAACTTAATTACAACTTAATGCTACGTCACTCCACATTCCCTCTTTAGGGGAATACTAAGATCTAGAGCTACGATGATTTACCTACAGATGTTTCAACTCTTTATCTGTTTCATCTTTTCACATCATCAATGATCCTTACTCGCCTTTCGGTAATTCTTCTGCACCAAGGATAACAAAATTCCTTACCCACGAGGGTGATACTTAGTGTACCTCGCATATACAGTCCCTTAAGCTTAACTTTGCTCACATTGCTTGCTTTAGGGAAGCGTCTTCCTGAATAACCATTCTCTGATTTTCTAATGAATCTTCTTCTGTGGTCCTTTCTATTATCGCAGGAACACAATATGAAGTTCTCATGATGTCGACCATCATCAAGTCACTTAGTCCGTAGTTCATGTTCATTTTATCCTTTTCACCATAGTCCATTCTGATTTTATTGCTCTGGGTCTAATCTTCTCTTCTGGTAATCACGTTAGCGTCGTGAACTTACTTCTCGAAATGAGGATATGACTTTAGGGACTATACTCCTTTGTTCTCTCAACGCCTATCACCTCTTGTCTCTTCCTTCTTTTTACTATAGACTTTGTAATACTGTCATTTTTATTTTTTTGATCTACCGTCATTGTCCATGTATCAGATCTTACTCATAATATTTTAGTAAATCTCTTCTTATTTCCCAGTTAATATTTCTGTCTATCATTTTATTCTGAAAACTCAAACAAGACATTCTTTTGCTTTTAGCTCTCCTTGCTCCATCCAGTGGCTCTTGGGGTTGCTTGAATTCATGTTGAGAGCTTGTAGGAAGATTCTAACGCTGGTAGTGTCTTTGTATTCAAGACATGAGAAAATGAAGTGTTTTTGTACATTACCTTTACAAGTCTTGGTTTATAAATATTTATTGTAGAAGAATGAAGAGATTTGGAATTGCTATTATTATTTCAGTTTCTGTTACTAATTCTCTTGTAATGTAGTTTTCTTCTTGTTCTGTATTTATTAATATTTGATATTTTCTTTGATCCATGATTCCAGTTATATAATAGTGATTTGTAGTGTTTCTTATTAAATATTTTGGATTTATATATTCTCTTCTTGATATACTTATCCTTGATGTTTCATGGCAAACTTACTCAAGATGATTTTTATAACAGTACTATTATATGATGGATAATTATA
>AWOL01S0068788.1:3177-16307 GCA_000715115.1 Nicotiana otophora
TTCTTTCAATACCTCCTCGCTACCTCGAACCCGTGGGTTACTCATATGGAAAATAAGACATGACGAGGAATTTAGCTTCCTACCTTGAGCTCTATCGCACGATATGGAGTATCAAAGAAGTGTGAAATTCCTAAATGTCCAAGTAGCCTCCTCATTGTAGATGTGGTCGACAACACACCTATAAGAAGTACTCTACTAGACACGGCTCCGAGACATCCTAGGACACTTTAAAACCTTAGGCTCCAATACCAAGTTTGTCACGCTCAAAACTCGGGTAGCACGACCGATGCTCAACCGAGGGAACCCAGCCGAGCAAGCTTGTTAGATTTCATTCTACCCAAACTCATCCATGCATAAAGAGGAGATGTACTCCATTAATCAAACATTGAAAAGATTTCATTAGCAACTCCCATTTCATATACATTAGAAACTTCATTCATAATTTCCAAAATATTATGAGTTTATAGGAATAATGAAGAACATGATTTCCAAATACCAACACTTCTAATTTAATTCCCCACATTAAATACCACCCACAACCTATCTACGGAGCCTCTAAGTACAACAAAAGAGAAATAAGGAAATGCCGACAACAAGGCCCCGGCTATACCTCAACCACAAAGTACATGAGAAACAAAAGATACATAACCCCGAAATGAAGTGGGGCTCAGTAAGTCAGTTGAAGAGAGTGCACCGCTATTACTGATCAATACTGCCTGCTGTAGAACAACCTACATCCTTTAAATATGCAGCACTCCCGGCAAAAGGAACATTAGTACCATCGAACAACACTAGTATNCCACCAAGTCAGTTGAAGAGAGAGCACCGCTATCACTGATCAATACCGCCTGCTGTAGAACAACCTGCATCCATTAAATATGTAGCACTCCCGGCAAAATGGACGTTAGTACCGTCGAATAGCACTAGTATGTATAGCTAAAAGTCCTCGTTCAAAATAGAATACCCATATAAGAAAAGGCAATACATAGAAACAACAAGTCACGATCAACAATCCAAATGTCCAGTTAAAACGTAATAATTTTTTAAAATACGAACTTCATATACAATATTTGGTTGGGAGATCATTAGCACCAATATACCACTGTTCACAATACCATCGTTCACAATACCAATGTTTACAATACCAATATTTACAACACCAATGTTCACAATACCAATACCACCATACTTTTAGCATGGAGTCTGATCACGATCCGATCGGCTAGGCTATCTCATTAGAGACACCAACCACAATCACTCTCAATACCAATACCACCGTACTTTTAGCACGGAGTCCAAGCACGACCCGATCGGCTAGGCCATCCAATTAGAGAGATCAATCTCAGTCACAAATTCAATTACAAATTCCAGCACAATCACCACCATGTGTGCGACATGGTGTCTGATCACGACCCGATCAGCTAGGCCATCTCATTCGAGACATCAACCACAATCACAATTACAATTATAATTTCTACCACAATCACCACCATGTGTGCCACATGGTGTCCGATTACGACCCGATTGGCTAGGCCGTCTCACCACAATACTGTGTGGATTAACATTATCCTTTTCTATCAAACATCTCATCTCAATTAAGGGGAATAATTTTATCGCATCAATCTCATCCCAAATAAGGGGAATAATTACAATCCATTCCTACACCGACACGTGTAGTTTCGGGGTTAGGTAATTTCAACCTACCCTTCCTCGGTGACTATCGATACTCCCAAAAATATTTTGGATTTGCTTACAAAGAAAACACCAATACAAATGCATTTACCTCATAACCTTTCATATCGTAAATAGCCTCATTGGAACTTTAAACATCATTATTCCATTGGCTCTCTTGGCCATACATATGATTCTTCATTCTTTGCACAATGGCCGTATTTCATATTCCACACTTTCATTTCTTCCCTTTCACGGATCATTATCATAAATATTGACAAATAGAATATTCTGGAAATTATAACTAAGGTTCATTAGCAATGAAGACTTTAAACACAATGGATTTCTTTCCAAGAAAATGGAGTAAAATAATTGGCAATCGAAGCACAAATTAAAATCATAAACAAGTAACACATCATTTATTCTTCAAATAACAAATAATCTTCCCCAAAAAGGGCAATACACCATTTCAACGCTTGAATATATAAGAGTTCAAAACACATTGGAATTGCTGACAAAGCATAGCATTAGATAAAATAGCCACATTTGGGCATGACTTGAGTACATAAGCTTTTATGCAAATCTAATTTCGATATCAATTCGGAATAGTTAAATCAAAGCTCATTTCATAACCTTTCTCACATCATTTCATTTCATTGGCACCATTGGCCACAAGTATAACTTTCATTCTTGGCACGGTGGCCATAATTTATATCACCAATTCACTTCTTTCACTTTCAAGCATCTTTATACATTATCAAAAACAAGGCATTTCCAATCAAGACTTTAGGTACACATATGAGCAATTAAGGGTCTTAAACATATCTAGTTTTTCTCACACAATTTGGCATACTAGTTTTCATTTGAAACACGACTCAAAGCCATAACATTTTAATACGCAACCCATACTTTGAAACTTACGGGAACATTATGGAATTCGATTCTAAGAGAGAAAATTTATCCAACATACCTCACTTTGAGCTTTCCTTAAATTACTACCACATTCCGGAAATTCTAGCAATCCTAATCTATTTTAAGACATAACAAAATTGAACACAAATTAGGAAGATATTCATGGTTTCAGCTCATTTGAGCAATTTATCAAACATTAGGTGTGCAAATTTGGCTACAAGGTTCTTCTAAAAGATTTCCTTCACTCCTTAACCCAATCTTTACTTATTTTATCTCCACAATCTTCCCACAAACCTTATTAGTACAAGCATGTATAAATAATACTCTTACACCCAAGAATCATACTTCTCATCACCTATGTTTTACCCCAAACTCGAAATTAAAGACTATTGTATGGAACCTTACCTCTTAGAGGAAGATCTTGTGATTAGCTTCCTTGATATTTGGAGATTGGTTCAAGATTTGATGATTAGAGTGTTAGGTTTACTCCTTCTCTCTCTAAAATGCTCTTACATCTCTCTAACATATCAGGTTTTTGTTCAAGCAATGACTTAACCCCTCTCTCTACCCGGCCTTGGGGTTATTAAACGAGCTCCAACATGCACGTCCGCACACCTGGGCAAGTGGCCATGCATCTAAGGCAGAAACTCTCAAATATGTGCAGCCGCGCATCTGGGCGCGCATATGACACAGGTCCAGTAAAATAGGGATAACGTTCTGTAGAAATATCCAAATGATGAACGGTTTGATACGTTGGAAACTATACGCAAAGGGATTTAATTTCATAGGTATATTACCACCTAAGTCAGTATATTGAGGTAGTTATATTCATTTGAAGTCGAGTCTTGTGCTAATTAAAATATCCTTTCCACTTAATGTATCCAACTTATTCCACACAAGTTCTTTCCATTCACAAAACTCCTTAGTATGTTCCGACACACCTTAAACATACATTATCAATTCAAAATTATGTGGCTCTATCCCATAGGTCTCCTTTAATACTCAAATACGTTATTTCCAAATATCGTTGGCGCACTTTAAAATCATAAATCATTAGGAAATATTTACGGGGCCTTACAGTTTGGGTGTCCGACATAGAGATTTGGAGTTTAAGGAAGTGAACAAGTTATTCTCAAGATTTTCTCCATGAAGATATTATATGAATTGTTAATAAAGGTAAAGTAGGTGTAGTGCACATTGGGCCTTGTGGAATCTTGAAAGAAATAGGCCAAACTACGAGTATGAGGTTTCCCTATCGTTGTCCTATATGCACACGGTGCTTCATGTGTCTACATGAAAGAGGGTGATTGGAATACCTTTTGTATATCGTTCAACTGAAAGTTATTAAAGGTAAAGTAGATAATTGACTTGTGAGAGGTACCTTATAGTCATCNTGTCATTCTTGTTAGATAAGTCAGGAAGTTGGGATTGCCTCCGTCAAAGTGCTATAGCTAAGTCAGTGACTCGAGGAGGTCGTCTCAAAGGCCGAGTGTGTTGTGGAAAGGAAATATTCTCACTTGTTTGTAGAGCCAAATAGTTGTGGTTCAAAAGGTACTTTCTATGTGTTATGATTTAGTGTAGTTCATGTCAAGGTACCACTTCTAATAACGTAATGCCCTTAATATTCAGGTCGGTGTTATTAATATATATTTGGATGCTTTGTTGAGTTGTGGATGTGTTGTTAGGAATTGTTTTGGTAGTTCTATGGCAAGTGATTATGTCCAATTACAGGGGAGACTCTGCCGAAATATATTGAAATTTGGGGAGTTAGCCAAATTGTTGAGCTTTTGGTGTGTGGATAAAGATTTAAGTCACATTGGGTGTCTGTGGCGGACTCTAACCCTCATTCTAGGACAAATGATCCTAGGCGAGGGAAGAAGTAAGGCCCCATTAAAATTTCATAATGATTTAAGATTTTAAAGTGCGCCAGTGGTATTTGAGGATAACGTATTCGAGTATTAAAGGAGACCTATGGGATGGAACCACATCATTTTGAAATGAAAATATATGCTTAAGATATTTGGGATCATACTAAGGAGTTTTGTGAATGGAAAGAATTTGTGTGGAAGAAGATGGATACATCTGATGTCTCATTTAGCACAAGACTCGACTTCAAATGAATGCCACTCCCAAAATCTAAAACTTTAGGTGATCATGTACCTATCAAATTAAAGCCCTTCGAGTCTAGTTTCCAACTCATCAAAGCTTTTGTCATTTGGATATTTCTATAGAACATTATGCCATTTTACTTTACCTATGCCATATGCGCGCCCAGATGCGCGACCGCGCACATAAGGTGGGTTCTGCCTTATGTGCGCGGCCAGATGTGCGGCAACTTGCCCAGGTGTGTGGCCGCGCACATAGGAGCCCTATAAATACCCCCAAGGTGTAACACTCAGTAAATCCGTATTAGTTGTGGATGCGTTAAACGAGTATTAATGTGACCTTTTAGACATGTGAAGTCCTATTGGGATGAGTATGGGTGGAAACAATTGTTTTAGAATCAGGACCGAGACTGAGGTGTATAAAATTCAATAGAATCGACTAAATTTATGGGAGGTCCCTCTTATAGCCTTAAATAGTGCAAGGCCATGAAAACTCACGGCCATAGACAGTGCAAGGCCATAAAAACTCAGTGCCCCAGATAGTACAAGGCACTATCTAGGGCATCAACCTCAGCACCCCAGACAGCGCAAGGCACTGTAGTTTTGGCTCCCACGATGGCGCCTTGCACAGTTATTTCGGCACCCCTGCTGATGCCTCGTGCCGATAAGGTTTATCCGAGGTAATTTTATTTCCTCCTTAATTTTGGGACGTGTTCACTTATTTAAAATCCCCATTTCGTTCCCCCATACCCCTAACTTCCCCAAGGTCTCTCCATCATCCAAGTTAAGTTCTAACGATGATTCTAAGTTAATTTCAATTCTCCAACACCTTATTAACATGGGTAAGTCCTTCCACTCCTTAGATACCATTGTTGAGATAGGAAACCCTAGAACTCGAATTCATGAGGAGTGAACTTCGAAAAGTTAATGCTTATACTCCCTAATCATTTATAAATATGAATTTATAAGTTTTCGGGAGAATAGTAAATGGGTTTGATAAAGAGAACCATAAGAACTAGGGTTTTGGATTATTGCATTATGATTTTTGCAAACATTTGGGTGATGAGAAATGGTGTTAGTTACATCTATTTGGGATTGTAGAATCACCTAGAAGTAGTAGAATGAGAACTTGGTGAAGAAAAGACCAATTACTAAGTTCGAGGAGGCTTTACACCTATAAGGTGTTTGAAAAAATTCCTAAGCTACTAAAACAGGAGCATTAGTGCTAATATTGGTTCCTTTTGATATATATATATTGACGTAGATTATCGTTGAAAGAGGCGATGGACATCGTGATACTCTTAAAAAAGGCAAGAGCTAAGGTATGTGAGGCTAAATAACTCTCTTTACATTTGGGAATGTTTATGATTCTCCATACGTCCCATTCTTTATGACTGTTACGAGTTTCTCAAAAAGTAATTATGCCTTAGTCCCATGAATAGTTGTAGAACTTCTATTCTCTAGATGGCATAGTTTCATAATAGTTCAATATCCCATGAGCTTCAATTATAACAAAGCAATTTATTATGAATACATGTCTTAGTCTAGTTCTATTCAGCATTCCAGTATCACATTACTCAGTATAGTTCAGTAGATTAGTATCATATATTGCATTATGATTTTCAATTCCTAATTCTAAATTCCTGAATGTTGAACAGCTGTATTTGAGCTTGAGGTCGTCGTTTATTCTTTATGCATCTTTGGGCCTGAGGCTACAGCTTTTGCTTTATGCATTTTAAGCCCTGAGGCCGCAGTTACGTATACGTATACTTGGGCCCGAGGCCTCAGCTTGTGCACATATATATTGGGCCTGAGGCTGCAGTTTAATATTTAGACTAACATATGGTTCATCATTCAGAAGAAAGAGTATTCATATCCTTACTTCCTTTGTTCAGTTCAGTTATCAGTTATCATTTCAGTTCCACTTTCAACAGTTATCGTTTCAGCTATTAGTTAACTATCATTTCAGTATTCTGTTATTAGTTCTTAGTAATCATCTCGGTTTCAGTTTCAGTATTTACAGTTCTTTCTTTCATTTTTTTTACATACCAGTGTAATTCAAATATACTGACATCCCTTTTTGCCTGTGGTCTACATCTCGTGATGCATGTAACAATTTACAGGTTGACAAATTTGCTTGCTAGGATATCTCGTACGAGCTATTGGTGAGCCCCAGTCTTTTTAATAATAGATCGCATTTCAGTTTTCTTAGAGGCTTCGTACACTATAGTTCAGCCAGTCAGATGTTAGTAGACTTTTATGTGTTAGCCTTGTCGGCTACTCATTTACACTTGCACACTTTTCAGTATTTTCTGCATCTATTATATTTCAATTAGTCTCTTTAATAGATCATCATGTTGTTTATTTATATGTAGCTTACATTTATACCACATTTTGATCCAGCCATATAGTTGGTTCGCTCGATCTCATGTAGTCAAGCACGAGTGTCTTGTTAGGCCCGGTCCATGGTTCAGGGGTGACAATGCTCTGTATCAGAGGATTAGGTTCAAGTGTACTAGGGAGTCTATGAAGTCGTGTCCAGTGGAGTTTCTTTTATAAGTGTGTGTCGGCCATGCATATAAACGGTTAACTACCAAGACATTCAGGATTATCTCATTTCTTTCTACTCTAGATCGTGCCATGAACTTAGAGAAACAGGTCACCTTCTCTTCCGATCGAATTCCAGACATATCGAATGCCTAAGCGACGGGTAGGAAAAATCCAAGGTCCTAGAGAGGGTGATAGCCCATTGGGGTATAATTATGAAGTACAGGTTGGTAACAAATGAGATTTGAGAGGATATTGAAATGAGATATAATGAATAATAGTACATATTAGAGCATAACCTCGTTAGAAAGTACAAAAGCATTTATCATGTTTGTGGTTATCAGTTTACCTCAGTTACCAGTTATGCAGTCTTTCAGTTAGTAGGTTTTTTGTTATTCAGTATGCCAATATTCAGTTGTTTAGTTACTAGATCTCCAATTTTTAGTGTATCAAAATTTCGGTGACTTCTGAGTACACAGTGATGTATATGGGTGATAAAATAAAATGTAAGTAACAATGATTAGTGCTAAATCTTCACATGTTTTAGGTACTAATTAAGAGTCAAGACTCACCGGATGGTGTAGAAAGTGATTTACCAGATGATTGTATACTCTGAAGGATAAGTTTTTGTATGGAAGTGTATCTGTATATGTTTTTACCTTATAGAACAATTTAATTTTAATTCTTTTTAAATGGAGCCACATGTGGGATGATGATATTTTAGATGTTAGACCCCATGGCGTAACAAGTTAAGAATTTAATTGCAACAGGCATGAATTGATGAACATAGTTATAGACAAAAAAGAGCCTAAGGGCAAAACAAATAGCAGTCAGAAACATTTGATATATACAAAGTTGTGTTTTTCGTAAGACTCATGCATGACTAAGAAGATATGATGTACAAAATGAGAATCAAGAGTAGCCGATATTAAATTTCAGGTAATGATTTTAAGTTGTTAAGATTTATTCATATTAGAACTAGAAAGTACCACGTTAGTAAGTTACCATAAGAAGCAGCTATTATTGTGAGATAAAGGACATGACAGTTCTCCTTAGGGTATGTGACTAAGTGTTTACCTCATATGTTTATAGTCTGATATGATTTTGAAACGTATAGAAAGTTTGGGGAGTTGATATTCCAATTTCATTTAAGACAGATGATATTTCCCCAAGTGTGATCCATGTGCATCGTTCAAAACAAAAGATAGTATGTGATTGTAGAATAGGGTCGGATGGTAAGGGAAGTTAGAAATAACATTATGCATCACTTTAGTTATCCAAAGTAGAACAAGGGGACACGATTCTAGCAGGTGGTTAGGAAAATAATAGTAAGTAAGTTTTGAGTTGATATAGTGAATTAGCAATTTCAGCAGAGCTAGTAAAGGTACGATTTGATTCACTTAACCAGGTTAACTCTAGTTAGTGGATGACAGTTTGAAATATCGAAAGTGTGTTAGAACTCAAAGAATTTAAGTTAAACCCGAAGTACACTGACAGTGGAAGAATAAAAAAATCAGTTAGGCAATAACAGAGCCAACTACACAATAATAGCCTTTTAGAATTTTCAAAAAGGGGTCTCCCCAAGATCGATAGTGTGAGTAGAGTTAAATCATTAAGATTGTGTATGATATTTGTGAATACATCAGATTTCCGTTTATGTAAGTAATTCATTTTTCCTAGTACGAAATATTTCTCAGAAGTAAGTCGAATGATGAGCCATCACTGACGTAAACTGAATAGAATTGCAAAAAATAAGGAAAGTTGGCCGGATACCAAAAATAAGAGAAGGATCTGCAAGTACAAGACCTTAACCTTTGGTTTAAGGGGGAGTTGCAAAAATCATCAGTAAGTCCGGTTGGAGATTTGAAACCCACATATTTAGCATAGGATATAAAAACTATAAAATCATGCCCAATTATGTATCACGAGGGTTGTGCCATTGCACTAGACTCTAATCTTCGGTGTATTGGTTAAAGATTTAGCTCACATTAATACTATAAGTATTTTTAGGAAATACCTTAAAAAGATAATCTAGTATGAGAAGTATACCTCATGATTGTGTCAGACAAGAAAACTATGGTGATAGAAGTACACTGCTTAGGCAAGCTAAGAGTTCGGCTTTCGGACTCCGAAGGTAGTGGAATTGTTTTCCTGCATAGGACGTGTTCCTCCTTAGTACCTGAAGTGAAGGAGATCCCTACTTCTTGAATTTGAAAGAGGGGATTCACATGCATAAGATGATGGCTTTTGAATAAGGGGGAGATGATGGTACTTTGAGGTACCAATACGAATTGTATGTCCTAGACGTAAACAGACATAGAGAAGGAGGATAATGATAGAAGCCCATAATTCCAAGTATTATATCTATCGAGGTTCCCCAAAGATGTATCATGATCTCAAGGAGATTTATTGGTGGAACGACATGAAAAAGAACGTCACAGACTTTGTGGCCAAGTGTCTGAATTGTCAGCAAGTGAGAGTAAAGCAGCACAAATCCTAGTGTTTTTCCATAGAATGTTCATATCCTTTAGTGGAGATGGTAAATATGGACTTTATAATGAGATTATCTCGCTTATATGTAAATGATGGTTTGTATGGGCGAAGGTGTAGGTCACCAATTGGTCGATTTGAAGTTGGCGAAGTAGAGTTATTGGGACCAGATTTGGTCAATCAGTCTATAGAGAAAGTCAAGTTGATTCAAGAGCATTTGAAGACTGCTTAGAGTCGCCAAAGGTCCTATTCGAATATGTAACATAAAGACCTATAGTTTCATGTCGATGAGTGGGTGTTTCTAAAAGTTTTGCCTATGAAAGGTGTTATAATATTTGGGAAGAAAGGAAAGCTCAGTCCCAGATGCATCAGGCGGTATAGGATCTTACGAAGTATCGGGCATGTAGCTTACGAGTTAGAGTTGACACCAGAATTTGTGGTTGTACATGCAGTATTGCACGTATCATGTTATAACATTCAATTTTCTAGTGTTCAGACCTTATGTCATGACATCTATGTTTCTGATATGTAGATATCATGTTAGAACATTCATGTCTGTTCAAGTACTCAGATACTCATATTAGTCCAGTACTCAAATATTCATGCCAGCCTAGTACTCGGATATTGATGTCAGTTCAGTGCTCAGATATTCACATCAGCTCGGTACTCAAATATTCGTGCTATTTCAGCATTCATATATCCACGTTAGTTCAGAATTGACATATCCATAACAAACAAGGATTCATGTATATGCTTCATGTTATGCGTATTGTGATGCCCTATGAAGCTAGTTGTGCTCTATTAGGTGGAAGGTATTTTGGAGAAATATCGAAGGTAGCTATCCTTCTCATTCAGAACTTATATTATAATCTCCAAGTCTTTTAGTATTCAGTCAGCTCAGTATTCTGTCAGTTCAGTAACAATTCAGTTTAGTAGCTATTCAGTTTAGTATCTCAGCACATTAGTAATCATGTATTCTTTTAGTTTAGTAAGCAAGTGTTTATGAAAGTTCAATGGTCAAATGTTTCCACCAGACCCGTTTAAAGTCAATAGTCATCCATAGTTATAGTCAGGACAATCATTCGAGGATGAATGATCCCAAAGGGTTGATAATGTAACACTTTGCAGATCTGGATTAGTTGTGGATGTGTTAAATGAGTATTAATGTGACCTTTTAGACATGTGAAGTCCAATTGGGATGAGTATGGGTGGAAACAATTGTTTTAGAATCAAGACCGAGGCTGAGGTGTGTACAATTCAATAGAATCGAGTAAGTTTGTGTGAGGTCTGTCTTATAGCCTTAGACAGTGCACGTCCATGAAAACCCACGACCATAGATAGTGCAAGGCTATAAAATCCAGTGCCCCAGATAGTACAAGGCACTATCCAGGGCATCAACCTCAACGCCCTAGACAGTGCAAGGCATTGTAGTTTTGGCACCTCCGATGGCGCCTTGCACAGTTATTTTGGTGCAAGAAGAGTGAATTTCGAAAAGATAATGCTTCTACTACAAAATCATTTACAACTATGAATTGATAAGTTTTTGGAAGAATAGTAAATAGGTTTGATAAAGATAACAAGAAGAACTAGGGTTTTGGATTGTTGAATTATGATTGTTGCAAACATTTGGGTGATGCGAAATGGCGTTAGTTACATCTATTTGGGATTGTTGAATCGCCTAGAAGTAGTATAATGAGAACTTGGTGAAGAAAAGACCAATTACTAAGGGCGATGAGGCTTTACACCCATAAGTTGTTTGATAAAATTTCTAATTTACTAAAACAGGAGCATTAGTGCTAATATTGGTTCCTCTTGATATATATATTGATGTAGATTGTCGCTGTAAGAGGTGACGAACATTGTGATACTCTTATAAATCGCACGAGCTAAGGTATGTGTGGCAAACTCTCTTTATGCTTGGGAATGTTTATGATTCTCCCTACGTCCCATTCTTTATGACTGCAACGAGTTTCCTCAAAAAGTAATTATGCCTTAGTCCCGTGAATAGTTATAGAACTTCTATTCTCTAGATGGCATAATTTCATAATCGTTCAATATCCTATGAGCTTCAGTTATGACAAATCAATTTATTATGAATACATGTCTTAGTCAAGTTCTATGATTCTCAATTACTATTTCTAAATTCGTGAATGTTGAACACCTATATTTGGGCATGAGGCCACGGTTTATGCTTTATGCATCTTCGGTCCTGAGGCCGCAGTTTATGCTTTATGCATGTTTGGGCATGAGGTCACCCTTATGTATACGTATACATGTGCCCGAGGCCGCAACTTATGCACATATATATTGGGCCTGAGGCTGCAGTTTAATAATCAGATAAATAGGTGGTTCATCATTCAGAATAGGGAGTATTCATATCCTTACTTCCTTTGTTCAGTTCTGTTATTAGTTATCTGTTATCATTTAAGTTTCTGTTTTAGTAGTTATCATTTCAGCTATCAGTTAATGGTCATTTCAGTATTCGGTTATCAGTTCTTAGATATTAGCTCAGTTTCAATTCTAGTATTCACAGTTCTTTCTTTCATTTGTTTTACATAACAATGCAATTCAAATGTACTGACGTCCCTTTTTGCCCGGGGCCTGCATATCGCAAAGTAGGTAATGATTTACAGGTTGACGATTTTGCTTGCTAGGACATCTCGTATAAGCTATTGGAGAGCCCAGTCTTTCGGGGCATTATCCCTTGTTTAGTATTTAGTCTCTATAGAATTTAAGTAGTAAGGTAAGCCAGGGACTTTATCCCGGTAAACAGTTAGCATTACAGTATTCATAAAGCTTCGTAGACTATAGTTCAATCAGTCAGATGTTAGCAGACTTTTATGTGTTAGCCTTGTCGGCTACTCATTTACACTAGCAAAGTTTTCAGTGTTTTCTGCATCTATGATATTTCAGTCAGACTCTTTAATAAATTATCATGTTGTACATTTATATCTAGCTTACAGTTATACCACATGTTGATCCAGCCATACAGTTGGTTTGCTCGGTCACATACTGTCAGGAACCGAGTGTCGTGTTACACCCAGGCCATGGCGTGATACAAGGCCAGGTAGAGAGAGGGGAAATTCGTATGATATTTCATGAGAAAGATTACACCGTACTCCCTTAGAATTGCAAAAATCACATTGTTATTACGTAGTGCAATTTCGTATGAATTCCTTAACTAATCCAAGAACGGTCATTGCTACTGTAATATGAAGTCCCATATGAACTTCCAAATCTCCTCCAAAATGAATTTTGATATGCATTCAAGACAAAGTGTAGGGATGAATAGGATGACTAATACAAACCCCCTTTCTACNTTGCTACTGTAATATGAAGTCCCATATGAACTTCCAAATCTCCTCCAAAATGAATTTTGATATGCATTCAAGACAAAGTGTAGGG
>AWOL01S0068791.1:3319-38944 GCA_000715115.1 Nicotiana otophora
GTTGCAAACCTTTTCAGAAACAATGCCAGCAACTCTATAAATAGAGTTTGAATCCCAGAATCTTTCCTTACGAAATTTTCTGAGCTTCTTCTTCTTCTTCTTCTTCTTCTTCACAATATTTTCCAGTGTGTTTTACGACCATTGAGTGGTTCGCAGTTCATCAGAGTTTTGGTACCAATACACTGGTGAGTTAAATCGTTCTATCCTGGGAGGATATATTCCAGCACCTCGGGTACTTGAGGAAAATAATTTCCTTAAGGACACACTGTGTATTCAGTGGGCTCGATTTATTCCTATACTGTTTTTTTTTGTTTTCCAGAATCTATTTCGTTAAACAACTATTACTAACTTTCTGTTTTGTTTTTCCAGAAAGTTTAATTGTTTATTACAGCAATACAGAATAATAACACTGTTTTCCTAATATTTGGCCTGTACTAGAATAAATTTACGGAACAGTAAAGACAATATATATAGGGCAAAATATTGTCTTGAGTATTCTGTAAAGACAATCTTGGGAGCAGATGTTAGGATTGATTCATAAATATATACGCCATAATCGCATAAGTTTACATGACATAAAAAAAAAAAAAACTGTTATAAATGATTTTTGTTATAAATAGAATTGTATTTAAGGTGAATGTATATATTTAGAGAGATTTTAGGCTTTGTTACTTGGTGGCTAAGTCACTTTTTCCCTATATATAGAGGGGTTTTATTCCATTGTAATTCATCCCAAAATTAATAAGAATTCTCTCTCTCTCTCTCTCTCTCTCTCTCTCTCTCTCTCTTTTCTGCAATATTCTTCTTTTCCTTTATTATTTTATTTCACGTTATCAATACAAGACTCTACCGTCTCAAGAGACTCTTTGAGACGACTAAGGTATAATTTTTCTCCTCTTTTAATTATGACTGATATTATGAAAAGAAAATTTGTTGCCCTTAAAATTTCGGGAAAGAACTATATGTCATGGGTATTGGATGCTGAAATCCATTTAGATGCTATGGGTCTTGGAGACGCCATTAAAGATAAAAATAAAGCATCTACCCAGGACTGTGCTAAAGCCTTAATTTTTTTGTGCCATCACCTAGATGAAGGGTTGAAAATAGAATATCTCACACTCAAAGATCCATTTTTTTTGTGAAATAATTTAAAGGAAAGACATGGCAACTTAAAGTTGGTCACACTTCCACAAGCACGATATGATTGGGTTCATGTGAGGCTCCAAGACTTTAAGTCTGTTTCTGAATACAATTCAGCGATGTTTAGAATTACTTTTAAATTGTAGAGATAGTATCACTGACTATAATATGCTTGAAAAAACGTTCACAACGTTTCATGGCTCCAATATGGTCCTGCAACAGCAATACATAGAGAAAGGTTTCAAGAAGTACTCTGAGTTGATTTCTCTTCTCCTTGTGGCTGAACGAAATAATGACTTGCTCATGAGAAGTCACGATAATCGACTCACTAGGTCTAGACCATTGCCCGAAATGGATGAGGTGTATTCCCATTATGCTAAGCGTGGAAAAGGTCGTGGCCCTGTCCAAGGAAGAAATTTTTCTGGTGTTAATCATCCACAAGTGGAAAGGGAAATATGAGAAGCCAAAAGCAAATAGTTCAGAAACTGAATGCTATCGTTGCAGTGGAAAAGGCATTAGGCAAATATTGTTGTACACCAAGACATTTGGTTGAATTTTATCAAGCATCTCTAAAGAATAAAGGTCCTTAAGCTAATTTTGTCTATGACAATGAATTTGACATCACCAACTTGGATGTAACAGATTTCTTTGAGCACCCTCATTAAAAAATAGACCACTTGATCGGTGATGGATCTGTAGTTAAAGATAATTGAGTAGTTTGATTTTTATTTTTGCTTATTCGTAGTAGTAGTGAATAAATATCTTGTAATCACGATTCTTTATATAAGTAGTAATTATTAGTATCATTTATTTATGAAATAGTGTTAGTTCGTTTTGATTAAATATATTTGTAGTATTTGTTTTAAACAATGTTTGAGTTCGCCTTCTTCGTCATGCGAGTTGACTATTGGTTTACAATCTCTTGCATATTCACCCAATGTTTCTTGCTGAGACCTTGATAACTAAAATAATTTCATATTAATGTGAAATGCTGACTATATTTTGTATGCTTTCGTTCTTTTACCATTAAGGTGCTTAGTTGCATTACTTGCATTGGTATCCTTGGTTTCTGATCTAGTTGACAATACACGTATATGAGGTTAACATAAATTCCTTCCCTTTGGATATTTGCATATATTAGACCCAAATGGCTTTTGAATTTAATGTTGCTATAGAAAATATTAAGAGCTACTGGAATTAATTTTACGGCAGATCAGACAACAGGATTGGACTAGCAATTAAGCACTAAATAACTGGTTACCAATTTTACATCTTTCGCCAATATCCATCTTCATGGTACTTGTTCTATGGATGTATTTAGAGTTTAAAAACAATAGTAATTGTTTGTATCATAATGAGAGAGTTCGAAATTGAGTTAAAAGGTCATTATTGAATCATTGATTTAATTTTATTTCTTTTTCTTTTTCTCTGAAAATGCTAATATTTATTCATATATTTCTTTTGTATATGAAACTATGGGAAGAAAATATGGATATCTCTCAAAGCAAACTTGGATCAAAGTTTAATTGTAAAAATATTTATTTAATTGATTCATGTACCACACATACAATATTTAAAAAGAAGAAATATTTCTCTCATTTAAGTATGTGTAAGGCAGATTTACTAAATTTTCTGGTAGTAGTAATCTAATTGAAGGCTCTGGAAGAGCTACTATAACTCTGCCTAGGAGAACAATACTTATCATAGATAATGCAATGTTCTCCTCCAAGTCCAAGAGGAACATGTTGGGTTTTAAAGATATCTGCCGAAATGGATATATTATTGAGACAATAGATGAGAATAATCTTGAATATCTCATCGATACTAAGAATATCTCTGGCCAGAAAAGGGTGATCGAGAAGTCCATCTTTATCTTGTGGCCTGTATTGGACAAAAATTAGTACAATTGAAACACATTCTATCGTAAACCAAAAGGTTATTAATTCTAATATTTTTGTACTTTGGCATGATCGATTGGGACATCCTGAATCAATTATGAAGAGATGAATTATAAAAAACTCAAATGGGGACCCATTAAAGAATTTAAAGATTCTTTTAAATAATGATTTTTCTTGCACTTCTTGTTATCAAGGCAAGTTAATTATTGGACCATCGTCAACAAAGGATGGAATTGAGTCCCCCTGCTTTTTCAGAATGTATACAAGGGGACATTTGTGGACCTATTCACCCACCTAGTGGGTCGTTTAGATATTTTTATGGTCTTAATAGATGCATCTTCTAGATGGTCTCATGTGTGCCTATTATCATCTCGAAACCTCGCGTTTGCAAAATTAATGGCACAAATAATTCGATTACGGGCATAGTTTCCCGATAATCTAATTAAGTCTATTCGACTTGATAATGCTGTTGAGTTTTCATCCCAAGTATTTAATGATTATTGCTTATCAATTGGGATAAAAGCAAAATATTTTATAGCTCATGTTCACACTCAAAATGGCCTTGCAGAATCTCTGATTAAACATTTGCAATTAATAGCAAGACCGTTACATATGAAAATGAGGTTGCCCACTGCGGTTTGGGGTCATGTCATTTTGCATGCAACAATGCTAGTTCGTCTCAGACCGATAAATTATCATAAATATTCCCTGTCGCAATTAGTTTTGGGTCATGAACCTAATATATCCCATTTAATAATTTTTAGATGCGCAGTATATGTGCCTGCAGCACAGCCATATCGCACCAAGATGGGTCCCCAAACAAGGTTAGGAATATATGTTGGGTTTGAATCGCCCTCCATTATTTGCTACCTCGAAACATTAACGGGAATTTGTTCACTGCTCAATTTGTAAATTGTCGATTCGATGAGGCATTTTCTCCAAATTTAAGGGGAGAAAATGGTGAAACCCAACGGAAAATTTTGTGAAAAAATCCATCATTGTCTCATCTTGATCCACGTACCTCCATTTGTGAAAAGAGGTACAAAAGATTATTCATTTGTAGAAAATAGCAAATCAAATGCCAAACGCATTTACGGATCTAAAAAGAATAACAAAATCACATACCCCTGCAGAGAATGTACCAATTCGTATTAATATCCCTATTGGATAATCTTCTAATGTCATAACTAATGAGTCAACATCACGCCTAAAACGTGGCAGGCCATAAGGTTCTAAGGATCGAAATCCTAGAAAAAGAAAAATAAATGATGAAGATGATACTACGAAAGAATCTCATAAAGAAATTCATGATTTAACCAATCTTGAGATTCATGAGGAAATCACTTAGCCTAAGACTCAAGAAAGCAAGGAACTATCAAATAACTTAATCGATATTGAGACAAATTTGAATCTATTGGATATAGTGGTAGATTATGTCTTTGCATATAATGTTGCATCTAGCATTATGCAATATAGTGAGGATCTTGAACCTCATTCTGTTGGAGAATGTCGACAAAGACGTGATTGGCCAAAATGGTAAGAAGCAATCCAATATGAGTTGGATTCACTTGCTAAACGTGAAGTTTCTGGGCCTGTAGTCCAAACACCTAATAGTGCTAAGCTTGTTAGCTATAAATGGGTCTTTGTACGTAAGAGAAATGAGAAAAATAAGATATAAAGACATAAGGCACGCCTTGTTGCACAAAGATTTTCACCAAGGCCTAGTTCACGACCCCAATTTCCCTCCGTAGGATGTCGTGATGGCACATAGTCTCTAAGACTAGGTAAGCCTAACATTCATGCAGAATATAACAGAAATAATAATAATTAAAGTATCAATAACTCAACAACTAGTACAAAATAAACTCTGCAACTCAGTATATAGAACTTCCCAAAACTCGGTGATAATAAGTCACAAGCTCTACAAATAAGTACTGATCATCCATTTACAACGATGTGTCTACAAAGGAAGAAATGTAACAAACTAGATAGAGGGGGACTCTGAAGCCTGCGGATGCTGGCAGGTATACCTTGAAGTTTCCAAAGCTGAACTCGTCTCGTTAGTGCCTAGAGTGGTAGGAGGTACCTGGATCTGCACAAAAAGATGTGCAAAAGCGTAGCATAAGTACACCACAACGGTACACAGTAATTGCCAAGCCTAACTTCGGTAGAGTAGTGACGAGGTCAGGACAAGGCCCTACTGTAATAAATAAGAAACAGAACGAGTACTTAACAATATAATAAAAATAACAATGGAAATGAAACAAGTAAGAAATGCACCGAGACTAACTACACTGAACTAAGGAAAATAATGCATCACGGAGGAAAACAAGGAAGATGTTATGCCAAGGAAAACAAAGCAACCAAACACAAATGAAGTAATAGAGAAGTATCAACAAGAGTCACTACCGAGGTACCGCCTCGTAGTCTTAAATTACAAAATAATTCACAATCTTTCCTTATATAGTCGCGGGAGCCTTGCATTTAGTTTTGAAAATAATTTTCTTCCCAAAATAGCATCATGCGTTTTAGCCCGCCTTATCACATCGCGTGGCTTTAAGTAGTTCCCCTACTAGCAACACGCGTATTAAGCCCACCTTATCTCACAACATGCATTTCAACCCCAAAACCTTATAACACTGCATGTGTATTGATATCACAATGTATCACAAATTGTACTTCAAGTGCCCAATATCACAACTTGCCAAAGAAATCAACAATAACGGGGTTTTCACAATAAATAGCCCATGACTCAATTACAATATACATAAGAGTCTCTATAATAACAACCGGGAGTTAATAACTCAACAAGAATAATATTTCCCAACTTAACACTTTGCCTCAATGTGAATCCCGGCCTTTGTAACTCAATACCAATTTCAACAACAAGATATCCCAAGAATAACAACTCCAAGTATAGAATACAACGGTTAAATAATGAGTAAGGAATAGAGGAAACAAGAACTTCAACTAACATGTAGAGCAATTAACAAGTAAGAGATAAGACAAGTAGAGCATGTGAAGATAGACTAATGATGACAGATATAACATGTTAAGATAACTCAATTAAGGCATGAAAGGAATCAACATAGCTAAAACAGGTAAATTTCTACATTTTAGCCCTATACACACTCGTCACCTTGCGTACACGGCTTTCACACATCACACTTATCACAAATAATACCAATCCTAAAGGGTTATTCCCCCACACAAAGTTAGGCAAAACACTTACCTCAAAACACGCTAACTCAATCCACTAGTAAGCCTTTCCCTCGATTATCCAACTCCGAACGACTCGAATCTAGCCAAAACAACTTCATACCATAAATATAAACTATAGGAAACTTTTTCGAACAATAAAGTTACGATCTTTGCAAATAAATAAAAAGTCAACCCTGGCCCGCATCTTGAAACCCGACCAAAATTATAAAAATTCAAACACCCATTCGATAACGAGTCCAACCATTAAAGAAATACTCAAATCGCATTTCAAAACCCCAAAATTTAGTCTAGAAAGTTTTCATAATTTTTTCCCAAATTTTTAGCTCAAACCACTAATTAGATGATAAAAATAATAATAGATTCATGAAATATAGTCAAATCCAGGTTAGAATCACTTACCCCAATAATTTCCTTGAATAACTCTCGAAACATCATCACAAACCTATCTCTCTAGGTCCAAAATATAAAAATGAAACTCAAACCCTTGAAAACCCCATATCTGCCCAGCGATCCTCGCTTCTGCAGGCATGGGGTCGCATATGTGACATCGCACTTGCGGAAAATCCATCGCAGGTGCGATTCCAACTTAGTCTCTGAAGGCTCGCACCTGCAGAACCCATATGCGCAGCTGCATCTATGTAAGGTCAGTCGCACCTGCGCGCTCGCTTCTGTGCGCCATTGACCGCACTTGCGGTCCCAGCTGGGTAAGGCCAAACTCGCTTCTGTGGATCGAAGGCCGCTTATGCGGTGCCTTACCTGCGGCCCAAAGTGTGCAGGTGCGATTAAACCAGACACAACCTATCTTCAGCAATCACTTAAGTCCAAATTTGATCTGAATCACCCGGGGCCTCCGGTACCCCGTCTGAATATACAAACAAGTTCCAAAACACATAAAGGGCCTACTCAAGGCTAAAAATCACATTAAACAACATCGATTCTACGAATTACAACCCAATTCAAGCCTATGAAACTATGAACTTCCGAATTCCAAAACTAATTCTGATTCATGCCAAAACAACTCTGATTGACTTCAACCTTTGCACATAAGTCGTAAATGACATGACGGACCTATTCCAACTTCCGGAATCAAAAACCGACCCCGATATCAATAAAGTCAACTCCTAGTCACACTTTTCGAATCTTCCAAACCTTCAACTTTCTAACTTTCGCCAATTCACGCCGAAACGACCTACGAACCTCCAAATCAACATCCGGATACGTTCCTAAGTCTAAAATCACCATATAGAGCTATTGGAAAGGTCAAAACTCCATTCCGAAGTCGTCTACACCAAATTCAACTACGATCAACTCTTTCAACTTAAAGCTCTAACTTAGGGATTATATGTCCCATTTCACTCCGAAACTCACCCAAAATCAAAACAAACACCCCGAAAAGTTACATAACCGCAATATAACATAGAGGAGGCAATAAATAGGGGATCGAGGCTAAAATACTCAAAATGACCAGTCGGGTCGTTACATCTGGTGTCGATTATGAAGAGACATATTCGCATGTTATGGATGCAATAATGTTTCGTTATCTCATTAGTTTTTCTATCCATGAAAAGCTTGACATGCATTTAATGGATGTGATTACAACCTACCTTTATGGATCACTTGATAATGAAATATACATGAAAATTTCCGAGGGATTTAAAATGCCTGAGGCACATAATTCAAATTCCCGGGAAATGTTTTCAATCAAATTGCAAAGATCTTTGTATGGTCTAAAACAATCCGGACGAATGTGGTATAACCGGCTTAGTGAATATTTATTAAAGGAAGGTTATATAAATGATGCCATTTGTCTATGTGTTTTCATAAAGAAAATAACATCGGAATTTATTGTACTTGTTGAATATGTTGATGACATAAACCTTATTAGAACTCCTATAAAACTCCAAAAGGCATTTGATTATTTAAAGAAGGAATTCAAGATGAAAGATCTCGAAAAGACAAAATAACTTCTCGATTTGCAAATTGAACATTTGGCAAATGGGATTTTTGTTCATCAATTTGCCTATATAGAAAAAGTATCGAAACGGTTTTACACGGAAGGAGCACATCCATAAGTACTCCGATGGTTGTTCGATAATTTGATGTAAATAAGGATCTGTTCCGACCTCAAGAAAAGAATGAAGAGCTTCTTGGTCCTGAAGTACCATATCTTATTGCAATTGGTGCACTAATGTATCTTGCTAATACTACAAGACCTGACATAACTTTTTCAGTTAATGTCTTAGCAAGATATAGCTCTGCTCCTACAAGGAGACATTGGAATAGAATCAAACACATAGTGCGGTATCTAAAAGGGACTACCGATATGGGCTTATTTTATGGCAATGATTGCAGCCCCGATCTTGTTGGCTATGCCGATGCTGGGTATTTATCTGACCCAAACAAGGATCGATCTCAAAACTATGTGTTTACATGTGGAGGCACTGCCATATCTTGGCGATCGACTTAGCAATCAGTTGTATCTACTTCATCTAATCATGCTGAGATAATTGATATTCATGAAGTAAGTCGAGAATGTGTATGGTTGAGGTTTATAATACATCTGATTCGAGACAAATGTAGTTTGAAGTGTGACAAAGTGCCCACGATTTTGTATGAAGACAATGCAGCATGCATATCCCAATTGAAGGGAGGATTCATAAAAGGCGATAGGACAAAGCACATTTTACCCATATTATTTCTTCAAAAGAATGGTGATATCAATGTGCAACAGATTTGTTCAAGTGATAATATTGCTGATTTGTTCACCAAATCTCTACCGACGTCAACCTTCGAGAAGCTAGCATATAATATTGGGATGCGAAGGCTCAAAGATATGAATTGATGCTCTCATCAGAGGGAGTTAATATGCGTTGTACTCCTTTTTCCTTACAAGGTTTTGTCCCAATTGATTTTCCTTGCAAGGTTTTTAACGAGGCAACCAAAAGGCGTATTTCTAAACATGTATACTCTTTTTCTTTCACTAGAAATTTTTTCACTGGGTTTTACTTTAGTTAAGGTTTTAACGAGGCATATTATCTGTTGAATAGACATTCATGGGGGGGTGTTATCAATAGAACTATATTTAAGGTGAATTTCTATATTTTAGAGAGATTTTAGGGTTTATTACTTGGTGGCTAAGTCACTTTTTCCCTATAAATAGAGGGGTTCTATTCCATTGTAATTCATCCCAAAATTAATAAGAATTCTCTCTCTCTTTTCTATGTAATTTTCTTTTTTTCCTTTATTGTTTTATTTCAATTTTTAAATTTTTCTTGAACGGTCTTTTATCAATAATTATCTTGCACGAACTTATAAAAAGGAGAACTTTCGTTCTAGCTAGTTCCACTCCCAAATAAAACTCTTTGATGCCAAGGTATGGAGCAACACAAGTATATATATAGGAATAAAAGGGGATTTATCCAAACAAAATAGGTTAGGATAACTTCAAACCTCACAATAAAGGTTCTTGTATTAAGGTTTACACTATTATCATGCTTATGTCCAACTCTATGATGTTCTGTGTTTACCCTTAAATCGGATAACAATCAAATTTGCACGCGGTTTTAAGGATATGTGGATTGATTCAACACAAATAATCAAGAATATTAGATAAATGAGTCAATAATAAAATGATTGATCAAACCAGTTGTAATGTTACGTCCTAGCCTGAACCTAGATAGAACAGTATTTTGCCCACGATCGGACCCTTGGTTCGAACCCAATCGTGAATGAAGAACAAAAAGTTGAGTAAGAACTTTTGTAGTAGCTAGAAAGCTGAAAATGAATTTTTATTGCCTTGATTCGCGTGTCACCATGTGCCTCAAAAGAAACAACCTCCCCATTATATAGTAGGAGAGTTTCATCCCTAGTACAAGTCTAAAAAAGGTAAAAAATAACTTTCTTTCTCGTTAATTACTAATCCGTAACCGGCATCGAGTGAGATCCGCGCCGTGATATCTATCAGGTGCGAATATTACGGATTACGGCCCTTTATCTATCATGTGTAATCGTTTACTGTGTTTCTCGAGGTTTTAGAACTCGTTCTGGGTTCGGGGAGCATTGCCTTATCATGCCCGATGATGAACACATCGTTCTTCTTTCGTGGGTCTCGATACAAAAGGTTCTCATCCTCGATTTCAGTCTCGTGCGTCCATGCCCTTCTTCTATTTTCTTCACCGGGAAGTCAGGGTATGTTCTACCCCCAAGTTTGAACCTTCATACCAGACCTTCATACCTTCATACCATCTTCATATTTTTCTTCAGACCTATATTTTACATATTATAATGGCAAAAACTTCCATGTCAGTGCCTCAACAGGTTACCCCTTCATCTTCCCACCAGGCCGCAAATGCCGAAGTCGCCATTTCTGAGGTGGCTCAGGAGCCCCCCAAGAAGAGCTTTGTACCCGGGGCTGCTCTACCGGGAATGATTTCAAGGTCGAGAAGACCTCTATCCAACAAGACCGAAGTGAGGGGGCATGGAGATACATATGCTCCGTCAGCTAAAACACCCTACCCGTAGTCTGAGCGGACTGTAAATGGGAGGGTAAGGACGTGATCGTTCCCGAGCCCGATAACGATATTACCACTCATGTGAAGATGGTATCTGAGTGTTACACTTACCCTTTCACGCTCGCCCGGTGGACCCCATAGTCCTTGCTTTCTTCAAAAGGTATGAGGTGTGCCTTGGGAAAATCCACCCGTCCTTCTCGAGGACCGTGATCCTCTTACACCATTTGGTGAACAACACCGAATCCCTTCCGTTCACCCTTGACCATCTACTTCGCCTATACAATCCCTGGATCTTCCGAGAGGGACTGATCAAGCTCGTTCGCCGAGCAAGCAAGGCTCTTTTCTTGACCATCAAGGAGGACCGAGCCCGAGACTGGCAGGGGAGGTTCGTTCGGGTGAAAACCAAAGACCTGATTCCCCCCGAGTTTCTGCCGTTTCCCGAGGAGTGGAACACATCCCGTAAGTATTGTCTTTCTTGGGTATTTATTTCTTTTTAATATTTCTCTCATTGCATGTGTTTGTGGTTGTGCAGCTGTTGCCCAAGTTCTTGATGCAACCCCCGATTCTGAGCGCGCATGGCGCAAACTTTCGAATGGCAAATAAGAGGTCCGTTCTCATGGTGAGGTTCTTCCCTGAATAGTTATCCCCACACTCTTAACTTACACAGTGCTAACACTTTCTCTTTCTTACCGAACTCAGGCCGTTGGATGAGGACGAGGATCCGTCCTTGCTTGTCGAGCCCTCCGTTTCGGGGCACCCCGGGGTTTCCACGAAGGAGGAGAAAAAGAAGAAAAAAAGAAAGTCCTCGGGTTTTGGACCCCGAGGCGAAGAGGAAGAAGAGAGCGGTCACCCGAGTCCGAAAGCCGAAGAAAAGCATCAAGTCTAGGGTATTGGACCCTGAATCTCTCTACCGGCTCAGGGACGAGCCTGAAGAAGACGACCTCTTCGTTGCTCATGGGTCTACCCTTAATAAGGGGGAGCAGGAGACGATCGAGAAAGAGGACTATGAGGTCGATCCCCCTCTAACTCGGGAACCTGAGGGGGAAATGGAGGTTGTGGCCTCTCAGGAAGCCGCTCTTGTTCCGAAGGAGGCGACCGGTGTCATTGACATCATGAAGACGCCCTCCTATACCGAGTCCATGCTCGAAGAGGCCCAAGCTAGCAAAGAAAAGTTATGTGAGGGAGCACAGGGTCCAGATGATGCCCTTAATACGTTTTTCGACGGCATGGACATGGCCGCACTGGAGGATTTTCCAGGATTTGTCATCTGGAGGTCCCAAAAAGGATGTGCCTTCGGGAGCTGGCGGGTCGAGTTCAAGCCCTAAACTAGTGAAGCAATTTCCCGCTTCGTGCGTAGACCCCGAATGCAAGGGAAAGGTCATTCTCATAATCCCGGAGGATATCGGGTCCTGTCTGCTCCGGTGGGCGTAGCCAGCTACCTCTGATGCCTGGTGACCGAGGAGGATCAGGCGAAGATGAATGAGGTGGCACATCAAGTCTCTTCAACAAGGCACAACAGGCGTTGAACCGAGTAAAGCGTTAACCCTTTTGTACCCCTTTGTGAATCCCACTTAGGTTTTTGATGTCCCCTACTAATTTCATTATTTTACAATCTTCGGTGCTTCACTATAAAAGCTTCCTCTGGTACCGCTTGGAGATTAGCCAACTCGAGTTCGAGCTCAAAGAGCAGGTCTGGAAGAAGGACATGTATAGGACTCTTGGTGAGCAACAGGACGAAGCCCTTAAATACCTCCTGATTCTCGAGGCCGAGCTGGAAAAATCTCAGAAGGAGGCCTCGACCCTGAAGTGGGAACACGTCGACCTGATTGAGAAGGTAAAGATTTTTGAATATAAAAACGATGAGCTAGTCATGGTGACTAACAACACAACTTCGCAAGTCCAACAGAAGATAGACCTGATTGACCAGCTGCGGGCTGAGATGGATGAGGTTAAGGCCACGACCGAAGTATCGAAGGGTAGGATGGACTTGCTGTCTTCAGAGAAGGAAACTGCGAAAGCGGAGCTGGCATCGGTGAGAACCAAATTTGGGTGGAAAAGGATAAAGCCGATAAGTGGTCTCGTCTGAATGATGACCTCCGAGCACAGCTGAGCTCAACCGTCACGTAACGGGATGCTCTCGGAAGAGAATATGCGTCACTGAGGTCCAAATTGGATACAACCTCTACTGATGCCGAGGAAATATTAGCTTAGTACAAGGCTGATATGGAGGCAGCTGAGACACGCTTAAAGACGAGACTAAAAACATAAAGTGGCTATCCCAGAGAGAGACCCTCAAAGAGATCCATGCCTGAAGTTTTGATCTATCGCATGAGATTGAAGAAGCTAGGAGGCTCGAGTCTGAGGCAAAGGAACTCTATGAGCCTGAGGGTCCCGAAGGCTTCGAGGGTTCTGAGGGTTCCGACGGTTCTGATGAAGACCAGGCGTAGATGCCTTAGTATTTTTCTAGTTTTTTTTCTTATATATTTTTTTGTTTATTTTGAGGCCGCTCTATCGGGCCTTTGTAAATATATTTTTGAATATATATAAAAATTTCCCTTTCCGGTAATATCGTTCCTTCACTTTTCTAGCATTTTCTTGCAATTTCTATTCGCGTATTGTTTTTGATACCTTAACATAGAATCAGATGTAGTTCTGGGGCATTCATTTTTGGAGGTTCGAACAAAACCCGACTTCGATGCAACTTAGTTTTCTTGCGCCTTCGAACCTTGGGTGAGATCGGAGGTTTTCAAGATGCTTAAGTATTTTTAGACGATGTTTTTTGCCGAGGGTAACCTTTTCGTAGGTTTTTTAATTTTTTCGTAAGGGCCTTACTTTATGGTTACGGACTTCGAACATCTCCGAGCCGTTTTTAGGGTGGACGTAGCCTTTTATATTTTGGCACCGCCTAGGGTCATCTGAATTTTCATAGGGCGATAGTCCCCGAGTAGGGGTTGCCCGTGGTCTCGATAGTTTTCGAGTAGGGGTAGCCCGTGGGCTCAATAATCCCTGAGTAGGGGTAGGCCATGGGCTTTAGGATACAGGATCGAAGAAACAAAAATGCGCAGTAACAAAGTGTAAGGGAAATGGAAATTCCTTTCATTTCTTAGTGTGCAAGGTACACGATCGAAAGTGCATAAAACTTGTGCCATGGCTAGAGTGGACTATGGTAGCACGGTTCATATGACTGTTTGACCCTTACAATGAATCCTAGCCACCAAGCCTTAGCTTTTCGCACATAAAGTTTCCTTGCTAAAGACCTTAATCTGAGGTCGAACTCGTGAGGGCTTGGATACTGTTGACCCGAGGCAAACGATCATTGATTCTAGTTTGAAACCGGTCTTCAAATCTAAGGTAGCACATTTTATTGTTGCCTCATTAAAAACCTTGCCGAAAATCCCATTTCGTGACAAAACCGGTTCAAGGAAAAAAGAGTGCAACACTTGCTTTCAGACCTAACAACCACATTCGTCCTTAGTCGACTACCTGCATAGGTTAGTCCGATTTATAACATGATTAAAAGGTAATTGAGTTTGTACCTTAGTAGTAGTAGCGCTTTAAGTGTGTCACATTCCAGTTGTTCAATAATTGTACGCCATTTTCTGCTTCGAGTTTATATGAGCCTCTCTCGGTTATTCCGATAACTCGATATGAGTTTTCTGCTTCGAGTTTATACGAGCTGCCGTTTTCCTTCATTCGGGTTCCTGGTGTGTAATCTTACTTTCCTCAACACCATGTCCCTGACTTGAAAGTGTCGGAGGTTGTCTCTTCGATTGTAATACCTTTCTATCTGTTGTTTTTGGGTGGCCAACCGGACCAGGGCGGCCTCCCGCCTTTCATCTAATAGTTCCAGCTCGTGATCATGGCCTCGATGTTTGCCTCTTCGATCGCATACTGAAACCTGAGGCTCGGTTCTCCCTCCTCGACTGGTATTAAGGCTTCGGCTCGATAGGCCAAGGAAAACAGGGTGGCCCCGGTGCTAGACTTTGATGTCGTACGGTATGCCCACAAGTTTTCGGATAAGATCTCATTCCATTTACCTTTCGCACCGGTCAACCTCTTTTTCAGGGTTTAAAGTATGGTCTCGTTTGTTGATTCTGCCTGCCCATTCCCACTAGGGTGATAAGGCATTGATAGTATTTTCTTAATCTTGTGATATTCAAAAATCTATTCACCTTGCTGCCGATGAATTGTATTCCATTGTCATAAACGATCTCGTCTGGTATCCCAAATCGACATATTATGTGGTCACAGATGAAGTCAATAACTTCTTTCTCCCAGGCCTTTTCGAATGCTTGAGCCTCGACCCATTTGAAAAAATAATTGGTTATGAATATTATGAACTGAGATTTATCGGGTGCCCAAGTTATGGGACCGACGATGTCCATTCCCTACTTCATAAATGGCTACGGGGACAAGACCGAGTGGAGCATTTCTCCCAGTTGATGGATCATCGAGGCATGTCTTTGGCAGTCATCACATTTCCGTACGAAGCCTTTGAATCTTTCTCCATTTCGGTCCAGTAATAACCGGCCCTAAATAGTTTCCGAACCAAAGATTCTGCCATCGAATGGTTCCCGCAAGTGCCTTCATGAACTTTTATCATGGTGTATTCGGTCTCTCCTGGTCCTAAGCATCTAGCCAGCGGGCCGTAAAAGGTTCTCCTGAACAATGCCCTTTCTACCAAGCTAAATCTGGCAGCCTTGGTGCACATGGCCCTCGATTATTTGGGATCCAAAGGCAATTTTTCGGTCTTCAATAGTCTATGTATTTGTTCCTCCAATCCCAAGTTAAACTCGTTGAGTTTACTTCAGCGTGGCCTTCTTTTATCACCGACTTCATTAGCTGCACTACTATTCCCAAATTGAATTCATCGGCATCGACCGACGATCCAAAGTTAGCCAGTACATCAGCCTCGCTGTTCTAATATCGGGGTACGTGCTGCAGGGTCCATTCCCTGAATTGATGCAGGGTTACCTACAATTTGACCAAGTACCTTCACATCCGTTCTTCTTTTACTTTGGACGTCCCACTAACTTGATTTACCACGATGAGGGAGTCGCACTTAGCTTCTATCACCTTAGCCCTAAGGCTTTTAGCCAATTCTAGACCTGCAATCATGGCCTCATACTCGGCCTCATTGTTAGTCAATTTCATAGTTCTAATAGATTGCCTAACTATATTTCCCATAGGTAGTTTTAATACGATGCTGAGCCCGGACCTTTTTGCATTTGAGGCACTATCCGTGAAAAGTGTCCAGATTCCTGAAATGGTCTCCAAGGTTAACACTAATTCCTTTTCGACTTCGGGTATTAAGGCCAGCATAAAGTTGGCCACGAAGTCTGCCAAAATCTAAGATTTTATGGAGGTTCGGGGTCGATACTCGATATCGTACCCGCTAATTTTGACGGCCCATTTGGCCAATCAGCCTGAGAGCTCGGGTTTGTGCATGACATTCCTTAGCGTGTAAGAGGTCACGACATATATGGGGTGGCATTGAAAGTATGACTTTAGCTTTCTGGAAGCGCTTAGCAAAGCGAGCGCCAATTTTTCCATGTGACAATACCTTGATTCGGCCTCGCCTAGAGTTCTACTGATATAGTAAATAGGACATTGCATACCTTCTTCCTCCCAGACTAAGACTCCACTTACCGCCACCTTGGAAACTACCAAGTAGAGGTGCAGTTGTTCGTCAGCCTACGCAGTGTGTAGTAGTGGCGCACTCGGTAGGTACCGTTTGAACTCTTCCAAAGCTTGTTGTCATTCTAGGGTCTAGGAAAAGTTATTCTTTTTCTTTAATAGTGATAAGATCCGTTGGCTTTTGTCCGAGGACCTTGATATGAACCTGCCCAGGGTGGCTATACGCCCGGTCAATCTTTGAACGGCCTTGACATTGTCTACCATAGTGATGTCCTCTATGGATTTGATTTTGTCGGGGTTGATCTCGATCCCTCGATTGGATACATGAACCAGAGGAATTTTTCCGATCCGACCCCGAATGCGCACTTCTCCAGGTTCAGCTTCATATTTTTTTTCTTCAGTACGTCGAAGGTCTCCTACAAATGTTTCAAATGGTCCTCTGCTCGCAGGGACTTGACTAACATATCATCAATATAAACTTCCATTGATTTTCCTATATGTTCTTTGAACATCCAGTTTACTAGGCGTTGATAGGTGGCACCAGCATTCTTTAATCCAAACGGCATTACATTATAATACTAGGTTCCAAATTTAGTGATGAAAGAAATCTTTTATTGATCATTCGGGTCCATCCGAATTTGGTTGTACCCAGAATAGGCATCGAGAAAGCTGAGTATCTCATGTCCGGTCGTCGCGTCGATTATCCGATCGATGTTAGGCAAAGAGAAAGAACCCTTAGGGCATGACTTTTTTAGATTTCTGTAATCTATACACATTCTTATATTATTCTCTTTTTTAGGCACTACCACTATTTTAGCTAACCAGTCCGGGTATTTAACTTCCCGGATGGACCCTATTTTAAGGAGTTTGGATACCTCGTCCTTGATGAACACATGCTTGACCTCGGACTGCGGTATCCTCTTCTTCTTAACCAGATGGAACTTTAGGTCCAAACTAAGCTTATGAGTGGTTACCTCCGGTGGATCCCTGTCATGTCAAGATAGGACCAAGCAAAACAATCTATGTTAGCTTTAAGAAAATCAATGAGTTTTTTCCTGAGCTCGGGTGTTAATCTTGTGCCCAGGTATACCTTTCGATCAAGTAGGTGTTCGATCAATATGACTTTCTCCAACTCTTCGACCATCGATTTGGTGGCGTAAGTGTCATCAGGAGCTATGAACGTTCTCGGGACTCCGTAATCATCTTCCTCGTCTATTCCTCATTCCTCCGATGAAGCAAGTAAGAAATGGACCGAGACTAACTACACTGAACTAAGGCAAATAATGCATCACACAGGAAAACAAGGAAGATGTTATGCCAAGGAAAACAAAGCAACCAAACACAAGTGAAGTAATAGTGAAGTATCAACAAGAGCCACTACTGAGGTACTGCCTAGTAGTCACAAATCACAAAACAATTCACAATATTTTCTTATATCACCGCGGGAGCCTTGCATTTAGTTTTGAAAATCATATTCTTCCCAAAATAGTATCTCGCATTTTAGCCCACCTTATCACACCGCATGGCTTCAAGTAGTTCCCCTACTAGCAGCACACGTATCAAGCCCACCTTATCTCACCGCATGCGTTTCAACCCCAAAACCTTATACCACCGCATGTGTATCAATATCACAACGTATCATAAATCGCACCTCAAGTGTCCAATATCACAACTTGCCAAAGAAATCAACAATAACGAGGTTTTCACAATAAACAACCCATGGCTCAACATAGTGTACATAAGAGTCTCTACAATAATAACCGGAAGTGAATAACTCAACAAGAATAGTATTTCACAACTTAACACTTTGCCTCAATGTGAATCACGACCTTTGTAACTCAATACCAATTTCAACTATAAGATATCCCAAGAATAACAACTCCAAGTAAAGAATTCAACCATTAAATATGAGTAAGGAATAGAGGAAACAAGAACTTCAACTAACATGTAGAGCAATTAACAAGTAAGAGATAAGACAAGTAGAGCATGTGAAGATAGACTAATGATGATAGATATAACATGTTAAGATAACTCAATTAAAGCATGAAAGGAATCTACATAGCTAAAATCGGTAAATTTCCATATTTATCCCGTGTAAATACTCGTCACCTTGCGTACACGAATTTTACACATCACAATTATCACAAACAACACTAATCCTTAGGGGTAATTCTCTCACACAAAGTTAGGCAAGACACTTACCTCAAAACACGCTAACTCAATCCACTAGTAAGCCTTTCCCTCGATTATCCAACTACGAACGTGTCACGACCCAAATTCCCCTTTGTATGACATCGTGACGGCACCTAGTCCCTATGATTAGGCAAGCCTAACATTTGCGGAATAATGAAATAAAAATATGAATTAATCAACTAACTATTCAAAATACACAGTAATCCCAAAACCCGGAACATCGTGAATCATAAACTACAGAAGGAAAAATCTAGTATCTCTATACATCAGAATCTAACAAGGAAAATACAGAAGATAATGGACATGAGAAAGAGTAGAAGGGGACTCCGAGGTCTGCGAAAGCGGCAGATATATGTTGAAGTCACCAAAGCTGTCTCGGCTCACTAATAGTGCGGCTGATAAGGTGCACCTGGATCTGCACACGAAAAATATGTGCAAAGAGGAGCATAAGTACACCACAATCGGTACCCAGTAAGCCTAACCTCGGTCGAGTAGTGACCAGTTCAGGTCAGGGCCCTACTGGCAAATATATAATAAAAATAATATAGAGTGTAATACCGCAATAAAATAAAGGCTAAAATTTAATAACAATAAAATCATAGAAGGTAACAACTCAGTACATAGAAATCACAACAGGGGATCTCCCGAGATACCCTCTCGTAGTCCCAAACGTAAATGTGCAGAAGGATCTCCCAGAATGCCGTTCCGTAGTCCCAAAATAAATATACAAGACAGGGGGATCTCCAAGAATACCGTTTCGTAGTCCCATAGTAAATATGTAGTAAAGAGGGATCTCCCGGAATACCGTTCTGTAGTCCCAAAGTAAATATGCAGTACAACGGGATCTCCCGGAATACCGTTCCGTAGTCCCAAAGTAAATATGCAGCATAGGGGGATCTCCCGGAATACCATTCCGTAGTCCCAAAGTAAATATGCAGTATAGGGGGATCTCCTGGAATACCGTTCCGTAGTCCCAGAGTAAATATACAAGACAGGGGGATCTTCCGAAATACCGTTTCGTAGTCCCAAAGTAAATATGCAGTACAGGGGGATCTCCCGAAAGACTGTTCTGTAGTCCCAAAGTAAATATGCAGTACAGGGGGATCTCAGGGAATACCGTTCCGTAGTCCCAAAGTAAATATGCAGTACAGGGGGATCTCAGGGAATACCGTTCCGTAGTCCCAAAGTAAATATGTAGTACAGGGGGATCTCCCAAAATACCGTTCCGTAGTCCCAAAGTAAATATGAAGCTCGAACGATAGAAATACAACTACGTCACAAACTTCTTACAAGTTAGACTAAGTACCAGTCAGGAAAGAAGCAGGAAATTCACTAAGCATGCTGCACAAAATTCACATAAACAATTAAGACACGTAGACATGTTGTATTAGACTAAACATGATAGCTACACATATTGGAATAACTCAATTAAGAATGAAAGTAGATTACTACTCATTAAAATGGTATAACTCAAAATAACAGGAAAATATATTGTTGCTCAGTAAGAAAATCGGGTTTTACCACAACTAGCCCGTGTACGTACGAACTCGTTACCTCACGTACACGGCGCTCACATATTACAATAGTTCCAAATATTAAGGGGATTTCCCCCCCACAAAGTTAGGTAAGCCACTTACCTCGAACCAAGCTCAATCAATCAGTCAAAATGCTTTTTCCATGAATATCCGGCTTTGAATGGCCCAAATCTAGCCAAAAGCAATTACATATCATAAATACAACCATAATAGACTCATCTAATTAATGAAATCAACACTTTAACAAAAATTCCGAAATAAACTCAAAAATTGCCTGTGGGGCCCACGTCTCGGAATCGGGTAAAAGTTATAAAATACGAACACCCAATTGCTCATGAGTCTAACCATATAAAATTTACTCAAATCCGACCACAAATCCCCTTTCAAAACTCGAAATCTTTGTTGAAGAAGTTCTTCCAAATGTTTCCCAATTTCAACCCTAAAATCCGAAATTAAATGATGAAATCAACCATAGATTAGTGGAATATAACCATAAAGGATTTAGGAATCATTACCCAAAACTTGCTCTGAAAATCGCTCCAAATTGTGCCTTCTACCGAGCTCTCAATCAAATTTTTGTGTTATGAACTCAACCCTCGTTTTTGAACCTTAAATTCTACCCAGGTGCGTTCTTCTTTGCGAACGCGACATCACGACCGCGAACGCGATGAACAATCTTTCACTAGCCCAAAATTCCTCCTTCGCAAATGCGAGGGGACTCTCACGAATGTGTACCTTCCACTGACGGACCCTTCACAAATACGGGAACCTCTTCGCTAACGCGTAGGCTTAATGCCCGAAGCTCCTCTGCCCCGTTCCTCTACGCGAACGCGAGGACCGTATCGCGAACGCGTAGGCTTAAGGTCCCATACCTTCGCGAACGCGGGAACAACATCGCGAATGCGAAGAACAACTTAGCTTCCTTTCCCAGATGCTCTACGCGATCGCGAGGCACCTCTCGCGAACGCGATGAATGATTTTTCTGCAATAAAGCACCGAAATTTGCCACTTCTCTAAGTCCAACAATGACCCGTTGAGCATCCGAAATACACCCGAGGCCCCCAGAACCTCAACCAGACATACCAATAAGTCCTAAAACACCATACGAACTTAGTCGAATCCTCAAACTACATCAAACAATGCTAAAATCACAAATCATCCTCCGATTCAAACTTAAAGAACTTGAAACTTCCAAATTCGACAACCGATGCTGAAACCAACCAAACCACGTCCGATTGACCCCATATTTTTCACACAATCATATTCAACACTACGGACCTACTCCAACTTCCGGAATCAGATTCCGGCCCCGATATCAAAATTTCCACTACCGGTCCAAAACTCCAAAATTTTGACATTCGCCATTTCAAGCCTAAATGAGCTATGGGCCACCAAAACACATTCTGAACATGCCCCTAAGCCCAAAATCACCCAACGGAGCTAACAGAATTGACGGAATTCCATTCTAGAACCGTCTTCACACAGTTCTGACTACGGTCCAAATTCTAATACTTAAGCTCTCATTTAGGGACTAAGTGTCCCAAAACACTCCGAAACTCAAAACCAATCATCCCGGCAAGTCACAATAGCAGAAATAGATATGGGGAAAGCAGTTAATAGGGGTTTGGGGCTTAAACACTCAAAACGACCGGCCGGGTCATTACAGAACGACTCGAATTTAGCAAAAACAACTTCATATCATAAATATAAACTATAAAAAACTATTTCAAACAATAAAGTTATGATCTTTGCAAAGAAATAAAAAGTCAACTCAAAAAGTCAACTCAAAAGTCAATCCAGGCCCGCATCCAGGAACCGGACAAAAATTATAAAAATCCGAACACTCATTCGATAACAAGTCCAACCAAACAATAATTACTCAAATCCGACCTCAAATCGCCTTCAAAACCTCAAAACTTAGTCTTGGAAGTTTTCACAAATTTTCCCCAAATTTCCAAATCAAATCACTAATTAGATGATAAAAATAACAATAGATTTACGAAATATAGTGATATCCGGGTTAGAATCACTTACCCTAATGATTTTCTGAAAACTCTCAAAAAATTGCTATAAACTGAGCTCTCTAGGTCCAAAATATGAAAATGAAAGTCAAACTCTTGAAGACTTTATCTGCCCAGTGATCCTCGCTTCTTCGGGCCTGGGCTCGCATCTGCGACGCCGCACCTACGGAAAATCCATCACATGCATGGTTCCAACTTATGATCTAAATGCTCGCACCTGCGTAACCCATATGCGCATCTGTGCAACCGCATCTGCGGAAGGCCAGTCGCACCTGCGCTATTGACCGCAGCTGCGGTCATAGCGGGGCAAGGCCAAACTCGCTTCTGCAGCTCGAAGGCCGCTTCTTCGGTGCCTCACCTGCAGCCCAAAGTGCGCAAGTGCAATTGCACAAGACATAACCCAGCTTCAACAATCACACAGTCCAAATTTAACTTCAAACTTTGAACTTCCGAATTCCAAATCTAATGTCGATTCATACCAAAACAACTTCGATTGACTTCAAACTTTGTACACAAGTCATAAATGATATGATAGACCTATTCCAACTTCCAAAATTGAAAACCGATCCCAATATCAATAAAGTCAACTCTCGGTCAAACTTTCCGAATCTTCTAAACCTTCAACTTTCTAACTTTCGTCAATTCACGCCGAAATGACCTACGGACCTCCAAATCAACATCTGGACACTTTCCTAAGTCTAAAATCACCATACGGAGCTATTGGAACTGTCAAAACTCCATTCCGGAGTTGTCTATACCAAAGTCAACTACGGTCAACTCTTTCAACTTAAAGCTTCAACTTTGGGACTATATGTCCCACTTCACTCCGAAACTCACCCCAAACCAAACCCAAACACCCTAGCAAGTTACATAACCGTAATATAATATAGATGAGGCAATAAATAGGGTATCATGGCTAAAATACTTAAAATGACCGGCCGGGTAGTTACATCTGGTGTCGATTATGAAGAGACATATTCACCGGTTATGGATGCAGTAACGTTTCGTTATCTCATTAGTTTTGCTGTCCATGAAAAGCTTGACATGCATTTAATGGATATGGTTACAGCCTACCTTTATGGCTCACTTGGTAATGAGATATACATGAAAATATTTGAGGGAATTAAAATGACTGAGGCACAAAATTCAAAGTCCCGGGAAATGTTTTCAATAAAATTACAAAGATCTTTGTATGGTCTAAAGCAATCAGGACGAATGTGGTATAACCGACTTAGTGAATATTTATTAAAGGAAGGTTATGTAAATGATGCCATTTGTCCATGTGTTCTTATAAAGAAAACAACATCGGAATTTGTTGTACTTACCATATATGTGGATGACACAGAACTTATTGGAACTCCTATAAAACTCCAACATGCAGTTGATTATTTAAAGAAGGAATTCGAGATGAAAGATCTCGAAAAGAAAAAATTATGTCTCGGTTTGCAAATTGAATATTTGGTAAATGAGATTTTTGTTCATCAATCTGCCTACATAGAAAATATATTGAAACGGTTTTACATGGATGGAGCACATCTATTAAGTACTCCGATGGTTGTTCGATCATTTGATGTGAATAAGGATATGTTCCGACCTCAATAAAAGAATGAAGAGCTTCTTGGTGCTGAAGTAGCATATCGTAGTATAATTGGTGCACTAATGTATCTTGCTAATACTACAAGGCCTGACATAACTTTTTCAGTTAATGTCATAGTAAGATATAGCTTTGCTCCTACAAGGAGACACTGGAATAGAATCAAACACATATTGCGGTATCTAAAAGGGACTATCGATATGGGCTTATTTTATGGTAATGATTGCAGTCCCGATCTTGGTTGGCTATGACGATGCTGGAATTTATCTGACCCACACAAGGCTTGATCTCAAAAAGGATATGTGTTTATATATGGAGGCACTGCTATATCTTGGCGATCGACTAAGCAATCAACCGTGGCTACTTCATCTAATCATGCTGAAATAATTGCTATTCATGAAGCAAGTCGATAATGTGTATGGTTGAGGTCTATAATACATCTTATTCGAGACAAATATGGTTTTAAAGTATGACAAAGTGTACCCACGATTTTGTATGAAGACAATGCAGCATGCGTAGCCCAATTGAAGGGAGAATTTATAAAAGGAGATAGGACAAAACACATTTCACCAAAGTTATTTTTCACACATGATCTTCAAAAGAATGGTGATATCAATGTGCAGCAGATTCGTTCAAGTAATAATATGGCTGATTTATTCACCAAATCTCTACCGACGTCAACCTTCAAGAAGTTAGCATACAAGATTGGGATGCGAAGGCTCAAATATGTGAATTGATGCTCTTATCATGGGGAGTAAATATGCGTTGTACTCTTTTTCTCTTACATACACGTTGTACTCTTTTTCTCTTACAAGGTTTTGTCCCAATGGGTTTTCCTTGCAAGACTTTAACGACGCAACCAAAAGGCGTATTTCTAAACATGTGTACTCTTTTTCTTTCACTAGAATTTTTTTCCATTGGATTTTATTTTAATTAAGGTTTTAACTAGGCATATTATCTGTTGAATAGACATTAAAGAGGGTATGTTATAAATAAAAATATATTTACGGTGAATGTCCATATTTTAGAGAGATTTTAGGGTTTGTTACTTGGTGATTAAGTCATTTTTTCTCTATAAATAGAGGGGTTCTATTCCATTGTAATTCATCCCAAAATTAATAAGAACTCTCTCTCTCTCTCTCTCTCTTTTCTCTGCAATTTTCTTCTTTTCCTTTATTGTTTTATTTCAATTTTTAAACTTTTCTTAAATGTTCTTTTGTCAGTTTAATTATCTTGCACGGCTTATCGTTCTAGCTAGTTCCACTCCCAAATAAAACTCTTTGTTGCCAAGGTATAGAGAAACACAAGAATATATATAGGAATATAAAGGGGATTTATCCGAACAAAATAGGTTAGGACGACTTCAAACCTCGCAATAAGGGTTCGTGTATTAAGGTTTACACTATTACCATGCTTATGTCTAACTCTATGATGTTCTGTGTTTACCCTTAAATCGGATAACAATCAAATTTGTACGCGATTTTAAGGATATGTGGATTGATTCAACACAAATAATCAAGAATATTAGATAAACGAGTCAAATACAAAATGAATGATCAAACCAGTTGTAATGCTACGTCTTAACTTGAACCTAGATTAAACAGTAGTTTGCCCTCAATCAGACCCTTGGTTTCGAACCCAATCATGAATGAAGAACAAAACAATTAAGTAAGAACTTTTGTAGTAGTTAGAAAGCAGAAAATGAATTTGTATTGCCTTGATTCGCATGTTACCATGTGTCTTAAAAGAAAATATCTCCCCTTTATATAGTAGGAGAGTTTCATCCCTTAAAACAAGTCTAAAAAAGGTAAAAATCTTCTTTTATCATTAATTACTGATCTGTAACTAACATCGAGCGAGATCCGTGCCGTGATATCCGGTCAGGTGCGAATATTACGGCCCTTTATCCATCATGTGTAACCGTTTACCATATTTCTCGAGGTTTTAGAACTCGTTCTAGGTCTGGGGAGCGTCGCTTTGTCTCGCCCGGTGATGGACAAATTGTTCTTCTTTCGTGGGTCTCGATACGAAAGGTTCCCTGACTCGATTTTAGTCTCGCGCATCCATGCCCTGCTTCCGTTTTCTTCACCGGAAAGTCGGGTATAATCTACCCCCGATTTTACCCGTATACATTCTGAATATTTAAATTAATACATGGACTTTAATGCAAATTCTTGTGTATTTATGGTTCAGTTTGCGATGAAGTTACATAGGGATTATTATTTTCTCAAAGATCCTGGTTTTCGTACTTTGGCGGGTCACCGAGATCCTTTTACGACCTATTTTGAAGGGATATCTATCAAATTCGATCGATTGTGTAAAGCTCGTAGTAGTAACAGAACAGGAGAAAGTATATAGAAAATATGGAGATTAAATAATTATAGAATTATTTAATAAATATATTTTTTAATTTGATAGATGTTTGGTTCGTTGAATTAAAAAATATGATATATAAAAGGGCAAGTTACATATTTGGCCGGTCGGTCAAAAATAATTATATTCGGTAGCAAAATATATAAAACATATGTATAAAATATGTATATTCTATATTCATATATAAAAAATATACGTTTTGTAGACTATTATTTTTAGAGTGACTTATACACTTATAGTTTCCCCTTACAAATAACAATCAACAAACAAATCCAGGGTAACCTCACAAGTAGGATATGGGGAGGGTAGTATGTACACGGACCTTACCGCTACCTCGTGAAATGTGACACAACCCAGAATTTCTAACCTCGGGACCGTGATGGCGCCTAACATCGACTTGCTAGGCAAGACAAATTTATCAAATTAATTAACCAGTCTTTAACCATTACTATAGAGTTATGATATTTAATGATTAATAAACTCAGAATTTAATACAGTGTTAATAGAAATACGCGACGCTAACTACTCCCAGAAATCCGGAGTCACAAGTACATGAGCAGCTAGAATACTACATATACGGTCTGGAAACAATGTATAACTATTTGAAACTAAATAAATAGTAAACTGGATAAAGAAGGGGACTTCGGGGCTGCGGACGCCATGCAGCTACACCTCAAGTATCCAATACAGCTGAATCCGAGTAGAAACAGCACTAGACGCTGTTGGGACCAACAACAGTATCTACACAAGAAGTGCAGAAGTATAGCATGAGTACAACCGACCCAATGTACTCCGTAATTGTCGAGCCTAATCCCAATGAGGTAATGATGAGGCTATGACAAGACACCTACGTATATCATGTACAAGTATATACATAAAGCAACAAAAAAACAAGTAGTACAATTAAAATATTAACTGGGAGGGGACATGTAGAAAGAGGTGTATGATAAGAACGACAAGTACAAAATCACCAAATAATCTTTATCTGAAAAACAATAATAATTCAACTAATTAAATCATCAATCCGGAAACCAAGAAAAATAATAATATCAAAAATGTTACGATATCACCCTTCGTGCTTTTACTCTCAATCTCAGATGATATGTTAAATCATAATAAGCAATCAAATGTACGACATCACCCTTCGTACTTTAATCCTCATAATATCTCAAATAAATGATATTGTGTGCAAATAAGGCACGGTAACACCCTTCGTGCTTCTCACTCTTCCTCACCAAGCAACAACATTAATCCAAAATAGCAAAATAAGGTGGGAAGTTATTTCACTTCAATCTTAGTGTAATGATGATTCATCTCAACATTCAAAATTCCAACAACTCTAAAATAACCAATAGATATGAATGCGAACAATTAAAGAAGTAATAGTCTAACTATGACATGAAAAACATAGTCATGGAAACAACATAATACAATAAAATAATTTTCACCCACATGATTTAACCCAATGAAAACGCATATATACTTGTAGTCTTACAGATACGCCGTCTCCACACATAATTCACCTAGCAATTAAACCAATGAGTCCTAATCCATTAAGTCAAAGTTAACCACAATAATTATCTTACACCGCAAATAAGTCAATCAACCAACCACGACCTTGCCATTTGAACAAGTCTCCAAACCAACCAAATCTAACCAATTATCGAGCAAACAATTCAAAATAAGCTTTAGAAACTATTTATGAAGGAAAAAGGTTCAATCTTTAATGAATTTGGAAAAAGTCAACAAAAGTCAACCCCGGACTCGCTTGGTCAAAATTTAAGATTCAGACCAAAATCCGATCACCCATTCACCCCCGAGCCTAGTCATGTAATTTGTTTCGAAATCCTACCTCAATTTGAGATCTAAATGTCAATTTTTCCAAATCCTCAATTTCTACCCAAATCCCTAATTTCTACCGTGAAAATCATAGATTTGATGTTGAACACATGAAAAGTAATAGATAATTAAAAAGAAATGGATTAAATTTGCTTACCAATGAATTGGAGAAGAAAGATCTCTTGAAAAATCATCTCTAGAGTGTTTAGGGTTGAGAAATGGTATAAAATGAGCTAAGTCCCAATTTTCTCCTCTTTTACCCAGCTGCAGATGTCGCAATTGCGAACTCTTGTTTGCAATTGCGAGCATCACAAATGCGAGAAGCATGTCGCAAATGTGAACTGCGTCCCCGGCCTACTTTAGTCGCAATTACGACAAAAACATCACAAATCGATCCCCTATCCAACCGTAAATACGAACAAAGGTTCGCAGGTGCGAACCTGTCTAAGCCCAGGATTGAGTCTCAAATGCGACCGAACCATCAAAAATATGAATTGTGGGATGTCCATAATTACGAATATTTCTTTGCAAAAGCGNGCTATGCTCCAGTGGTAGGGCTACAACGATAATCAAGCCAAGTAATATATTTTTGACTCTATACTTCTTCGCCTTTATATGAAGAATGTAATTTTTTCTCTCTGGCACGACAGATTCAAGAATATAGGAATTCTCATCCTCACCCTTTGACTCCCCCATAGGCTCAGATGGCTTGATTACTATCTTACTATCTAAACACAATGTGGAAAAATGATTGGAATGAGGTCTATCAAAAATGGTACGACATCACCCTTCGTACTTTTACTCTCAATCTCACATGATATGTTAAATCGTAATAAGCAATCAAATGTACGACATCACCCTTCGTGCTTTAATCCTCGCAATATCTCAAATAAATGATATTGTGTGCAAATAAGGCACGGTAACACCCTTCGTGCTTCTCACTCTTCCTCACCAAGCAACAACATTAATCCAAAATAGCAAAATAAGGTGGGAAGTTATTTCACTTCAATCTTAGTGTAATGATGATTCATCTCAACATTCAAAATTCCAACAACTCTAAAATAACCAATAGATATGAATGCGAACAATTAAAGAAGTAATAGTCTAACTATGACATGAAAAACATAGTCATGGAAACAACATAATACAATAAAATAATTTTCACCCACATGATTTAACCCAATGAAAACGCATATATACTTGTAGTCTTACAGATACGCCGTCTCCACACATAATTCACCTAGCAATTAAACCAATGAGTCCTAATCCATTAAGTCAAAGTTAACCACAATAATTATCTTACACCGCAAATAAGTCAATCAACCAACCACGACCTTGCCATTTGAACAAGTCTCCAAACCAACCAAATCTAACCAATTATCGAGCAAACAATTCAAAATAAGCTTTAGAAACTATTTATGAAGGAAAAAGGTTCAATCTTTAATGAATTTGGAAAAAGTCAACAAAAGTCAACCCCGAACTCGCTTGGTCAAAATTTAAGATTCAGACCAAAATCCGATCACCCATTCACCCCCGAGCCTAGTCATGTAATTTGTTTCGAAATCCTACCTCAATTTGAGATCTAAATGTCAATTTTTCCAAATCCTCAATTTCTACCCAAATCCCTAATTTCTACCGTGAAAATCATAGATTTGATGTTGAACACATGAAAAGTAATAGATAATTAAAAAGAAATGGATTAAATTTGCTTACCAATGAATTGGAGAAGAAAGATCTCTTGAAAAATCATCTCTAGAGTGTTTAGGGTTGAGAAATGGTATAAAATGAGCTAAGTCCCAATTTTCTCCTCTTTTACCCAGCTGCAGATGTCGCAATTGCGAACTCTTGTTTGCAATTGCGAGCATCACAAATGCGAGAAGCATGTCGCAAATGTGAACTGCGTCCCCGGCCTACTTTAGTCGCAATTACGACAAAAACATCACAAATCGATCCCCTATCCAACCGTAAATACGAACAAAGGTTCGCAGGTGCGAACCTGTCTAAGCCCAGGATTGAGTCTCAAATGCGACCGAACCATCAAAAATATGAATTGTGGGATGTCCATAATTACGAATATTTCTTTGCAAAAGCGAAAACTACCCTGCCCAGTTCCCCATCGCTATTGCGAGCTCAACTTCGCAAAAGAGGAGTTCACATTTGCGAACAGGTCTTCGTAATTGCGAGACCTGCATCCCAACACCAAAATTGAAGCACACCAGCAGTACTTACACTATCCAAACTCATCTGAAACGCGTCTGAAACTAACCCGAGCCCCTCAGGCTCCAAACAAAACATGCACACAAGTGTAACAACATCATACAAATTCGTTCGTGCGATCAAAACATAAAAATAACATCTAAAACTATAAATCGGACATCAAAACGAATGAAATTCAAAGAAAAACTCAAGGACCTCTAGAATTGCAACCAAGCGTCCAAATCCTATCAAACCAACTCCGAATTGCATCAAATTTTGCAGACAAGTTTTAAATAGAAAAACGGACCTATACCAAGTCCCAAAACTAAAATCTGAACCTGATAGCCATAAAGTCAACCTACGGTCAAACCTAGAAAATTTCCAAACTTTCAAATTGCTAACTTTGGGCAAAATAAGCCAAATCAATTTAGGGACATCCGAATTGAATTTCGGGCATACGCTTAAGTCCAAAACCATAATATGGACTTACCGGAATTATCAAAATACTGATCCAGAGACATTTACATAAAATGTTGTCCGCAGTCAACTTAAGTTATTTTTTTAAAGTCAAAAGATCATATTTTTACGTAAAAACTTTCCGAAAAAAGACATGGATTGCGCACGTAAATCAAAAAATATCAAATAAAGCTGATAAAGGTCTTGGAATACGAAAATAAGGGCTAGTACTCAAAACGACCTATCGGGTCATCACATGAAGATAGAGAGGTTATTTCCGATGACTCTTGACTCAAGAAAAGCATAGTTACGACAATGTTACAAAAGAAATACGATAGTGGGGAAACCATAAAAAAGAAGCAAGAACAACAATAAGATAATAAGATAGTCGAAACATAAGAAGCAACAAGTGGTAATATAAATCTAAGAATAAGCAAGAAAAGTACTAATACAACTGGTATGGAAAAAAAAATACACTCGACCACATACTAACCTTATATCCTAATTCCCGGCCTCCAGACCCCCCTATCAAGGGTTATGTCCTCGATAAGCTGAAGTTGCACCATGTCCTGTCTTATCACCTCTCCGTAGTACTTCTTTAGCCTATATCTACCCCTCCTTTGACGTACCATGGTCAACCTCTCACACCTCCTAATTGGGGCATCTGTGCATCTCCTCTTCATATGTCTGAACGATCTTAGTCGCGCTTCCCGCATCTTGTCCACCACATAGGCCACGCTCCCCTTATTCCAAATATCCCCATTCCTAATCTTATCTCTCCTAATGTGCTCCATCTCATCATCCTCATTTCAGCTACTTTTATCGTTGAGACATGAGAATTCTTGACTGTTCAATACTCTTCTCCATACAACATAGTCGGTCTAATAATTACTCTATAAAACTTACTTTTAAGTTTTGGTAGCATATTCTTAGCACACAAGACACCAGATACAGGCCTCTATTTTATCCACCCCCCTCCAGTACGATGTGTGACATCATTATCGATCTCTATTACCTTGAATTATTGACCCTAGATACTTGAAACTTCCTCTCTTGGAGATGACTTGTGTATCAAGCCTCACTTCTACATTAGCCTCATGAGTTGTGTCACGGAATTACACTCTAAATATTCTTTATTAGTCATGCTCAATATGAAATACTTAGACTCCAAGGTCTGTCTCCAAACCCCAGCCTAACATTAACTTTGCCATTGTGACTCGTCAATCAGTATTATGTAATTTGTAAATAACATGCATCATGGCATGTCTCCGTGAATGTGTCGCGTCAATTCATCAATCACTAAGACAATAAAAATGGACTAAGAGTTGTTCCCTAGTACAACCCCATCACGATTGAAAAGTGTCCCCAGTCTTTCCCCACTGTCCTTACTCGAGTCTTGGCTCCATCTTACATGTCTTTAATTTCCTTAGTATAAACTCCAAGTAAGGGACTTTGTCGTATATATTTTCTGGGTCAAGGAACATCATATGTTAGTCCATCTCCCTCTCCTTATATTTCTCTGCAAGTCTCCTTACAAGGTGAATATCTTCTGTAGTCTATCACCCTGGCATGAAATTCGAACTGGTTCTCAAAAATTGACACTCCCCTCCCCACCCTCATCTCAACCACCCTCTCCCAAACTTTCATAGTGTGGATTAGCAACTTGATACCCGTATAATTGTTGTAATTTTGAATAACATCCTTGTTATTATACAGTGAAATTATTGTTCTCCACCTTTATTCTTCGAGCATTTTTGCCATTCTATTTGTCCTGCCCACGCTCTTCTAAAATTTAACTGGGATCTCGTCCAGTCCGGACGCTCTTCCCCTGATTATCTTATGCATATATCTCTCAAACCTCCTCAACCTTTATAGACCTACAATACTCAAAAATTCGATGACTCTCGGAGTGCTCCAGCTCACCCGCCACAATATTCATATCCCTATCTTTATTCAAGAGTTTATGGAAGTATATCTACCATCTTCATCTAATGTGTGCCTCTTCCATCAATACTTTGCCTTCCTCGTCATTGATGCACTTCACTTGGTTCAGATCTCAGGACCTCCTCTCTCTCGCTTTGGAAAGCCTGTACATATTCTTATCCCACCTCTGTCCCCATGTTCTTTAGACAAGCATTAAAATTCTGCCGTCTTCGCTACCACAACAGCTAACTTTGCCTCCTTCTTTGTCATATTATACCTCTCCCTATTACCCTCTCCTCCTCCTCATCCTTGTGCTCTACTAACTTCGTATAAGTAACCTTCTTGGCTTTCACTTTTTCTTGGACTTCTCTATTCCACCACTAATCCCTCACATATAGTTTTTAAGAATTAACCTAAATAGCAGCACACTCAAAAGCTTAAAATTAAAATAGCCAACGGTTGTATAATATATGTATACTTTATATATAACATATGTATAATTATATATAATTAGTGGATAATCTATGTTTACCGACTTGAAAAAATAAAAAGTGAATTTGGCCGACTATTTATGTAAAGATACCTATAATTTTCCCTTGTATTGTATTATTGTGTAAACTTTTACGAAACGCCCTATTTGGTTGCCCTCATTTAATTTGTGTTCACTTTTAAAAAATAATTAACTAGTACTCAAAGTACAAATAACATTAGGCCGATTTTTCCTCCTCCTCCTTCTTAGTCGCTGTAAAAATAAATGTGACGATGAATTTACATGGTTCTTGTGAGCAGGTTTTTAAGGCGGTTTATGGTGTTTTATAGTAATGAGCTGCTGTGACGCTCCTTTCTTGGCTACTGCTTAGCAGTGTTTTAAAAGGCGTGGGCGTAAGGCGAGGCATTTTACATATGCCTCAGCGGGGTGTAAGCCCCGAGTCACGGGGCATAAGCCCCATAGGTATTTAATTTTTAATATTTTATAAAATAATATAATGACAGTAAATATTTATAAATAGGTAAAATTGCATAAATATTGAAGAAAACTATATATATATATATATATGTGTGTGTGTGTGTGTGCGCGCGCGCGCGCTCCATCCCCACAAAAAACTAATCAAAACAATCTATTATACGCAACTTACAAGCACAAGTAATTTGAGTCTAAAAGAATAAGGTTTTCTATATGGAGGAACAAAAAGAATGATTAACCTCTAATTTGAACTTTAAATTTGCTGCTATGAAGGAAAATGTAGTTCTCTTTGTATTTGTAAAAAAAAAAAATTTATATTCGTTGCTTTTAGGAGATATTAACAGACTAGCAGGCAAGATAAACAATTGGCAAAAAATCATGAATTAGGGTTTAAATCAGTAAAAAAAGGTTTTGACTTTTAAATTTAATACTTTTGAGTTCCTTTTTAAACCTTTTGAGTAATTACCAAACTGACTTTTGAGAATTTGGGTATTATATGAAAAACTTATTCAACAAATTTTGTTTTAATTTGAAAAAGTCATGGGGCTTACTCCTCACTATAAAAACGCGTCTCGAACGCCCGGGTGTACGCCCCAAATTGCTGGGCGTACGCCTCAAATTGCTGGACGTACGCCTCTTGAGACTTTCGCACCACACCATTGCCCCGGGGCATTTTTGGTACGCCTCGCCCCGAAAATGCCTTTTAAAACAGTGCTGCTTAGCATTTCTTCTTCTTCTTCTTAATTTCTAAATGGATTTGTTAGATTTGTTGTTGTTTTGACAAATTGACGATTGTAGCTTGTTCTTTATGATATTTCGAGGTTACATTTCAAATTTGAGCTCATTTGGAATAGATTTAGGTGTTGAATCGTGTATTGGATTGTTGAAATTCGAAAAATAAGTTTCTGTTTTTGGGCATTTGCACTTTAGACCTATTTGTCCTTAAGTACATAAAAATATTAATTGCATTTTAGACTTATTTGGCCTTAAGTGTAATTTTTGCATTTCAGACATATTTGGCATTAAGTGCATGAAAATATTTATTGCACATCAGACCTAATTGGCCTTAAGTGCATCTTTAATGTAATTTTTGTACTTTAGACTTATTTGGCTTTAAGTGCATTGCACTTCAGACTAATTGTTTTTTCTTCAACTTCAAACCCGATAAGTCTGAAGTTGAAATATAAGTGGATAGACTTGTAATTATTTGTACAAAGTGGGTATAACTTCAACGGTGACCTCAAAACAGGGTATTGTTGGTTCCCCAAGTACACACAAGTATACGCGGCCGTCAAGTTCAAGTGAATCGAAAGTCGGATGTCGAACCCATAGAGACTTAGAGTAATTGTTAACTAAGCAAATTAAAATTAATTTACTGCCCAAGATAATCAAAAGTGTTGATTTTTCTATTACAACTACTATTGCTAAATTTAAACATGTAAATAACTAAATTAATAAGAAGCGATTGTTGTTGGATTTTAATCAAAAGAGATAAAGATTCCAGAGTTGTGGTCGGTTTATCAATCCTATTGAATTCATAATTACACATGTTAATCCGAATTATCTATGGTTTCTTGTTGACCAGATCATTTGTATAAATAACATGTTCTCACATTACTATCCGTCTATTCACAATATATCAACCCTACATTCCTATGGTATTGAATCTATCATGAATGAAGAAAATACGTGATTGTTAGGTATATTCTTATCCTAACCGCGAAATCCTCCCCCGAGCCATGGGTTCAAAAACAAGCTCTCTCTAATTCTACTCAAATCTAAACACGACTTTCCTAAGCATATCATAAATATTAAATAGAACTCAATTTCGGGCCAAACAATTAAGTAATTATGCACAGAATTGGAGAAATAACCTATGATGAAAACTCGAATTAACGGTGATTTAATTAATAAACTTCAATATGCATGACAATCACAACTCTAGAACGCGAAGTTTAGCTCCACATAGACATAGTAGCAAAACAATAAATCATCAAAACAACAACAACAACAACCCAGTAGAATCCTATTAATGGGGTCTGGGGAGGGTAGTATGTACGCAGACCTTACCCCTACCCCGAAGGGGTAGAGAGGCTGTTTCCGAAAGACCCTCGGCTCAAAAA
>AWOL01S0068791.1:39375-49562 GCA_000715115.1 Nicotiana otophora
ATCCACCGCAACATCCTCATTTCTGCTACTTTCATCTTCTGGATATGTGAGTTCTTAACGGGCCAACACTCAACCCCATACATCATGGCCGGTCTAACTACCGCTTTATAAAACTTACCTTTGATTATCGGTGGCACTCTCTTGTCACACAAGACTCCAGATGCTAACCTCCACTTCATCCATCCTACCCCAATACGGTGTGTGACATCCTCGTCGATCTCCCCTCCCCCCTGGATAACCGAACCAAGGTACTTGAAGCTGCCTCTACTCGGGATGGCCTGCGAATCAAGCCTCACATCCTCGTCCACTTCCTCTGGCTCAGCGCTAAACTTACACTCCAGGTACTCCGTCTTCGTCCTGCTCAACTGGAAACCCTTAGACTCAAGTGTTTGTCTCCAAACCTCCAGCCTCTCGTTAACACCGACTCGTGACTAATCATCCAAACAAATATACAAATCAATAAGTTTGGTGGAAGAAAAGATAAAATGCTGTCTTAACGGAGGCTCTGTGCTCTCTCTTGGTTAAAAGTCTTTTAAAAATTATGTTTTAAGACTATTTATAGGTGTAGGAAAAAGCCTAAACAAAATAACCAAGTCCAAAATAAAAAGAAAAGAAAAGAAATAGCCTCCGACCCGGACATCAGTGCGTCGCTCCTGGACTTGCCCGCGCTAGGCCTCGCCTCGCGACGTGGAAATGGTCTGCCTCGCTTAGCTCACCTTTTCTACTTCAATTTGTTGCTTAACTTCTACATTCATCTCACTTTGTATGTTTTCAACCAATCTTTGATGCCTTCCACAATTCAAATGCTAAATTGACTCTTCTAATCACGTTCTACTTGCTGCCACATGCTACTTGGAATTAGCATTATTTAAATCTTGTCATGATTCTCCAGTTGTATTTGAGAGCAAGGAGTTTTCACTTTTAATTCTTTAACTCAAGTCTCCAATGCTTCAAATTTTAATAACTATACTTCTTCATTTTGCTTTAAATATCACCTCCAATGTACCTATTATTCATTAAAATCCAAAATAAGTAGGGGTATACAAACGAAACCGACAAATCGCACCAACCCAATAATCCTAGTCAAACCGAGAAAAAGCCCCGACTATGGTTTTGTTTGATTTGGTTTGGTGTTGGAAAAAAAAATCCGGCCATAATTAGTTTGGTTTGGTTTTAACTAAAAAAAGTCAAACCGAAACTAAACCAACCCGACATTATATGTATGGAACTCCAGCGCACTGAATTGTAGTGTAGTTTATAAATATTTCTTAAGATATTTCATAATTTTATTTTTTAGCGTATTATCTCAAACTTGAACTTATAATTTTTTGATGCTCCAATAAGTTTTATAGTCCATAAATGTTAGTTACTCAAATAAATCCTAAACCGAAATCAAATCAATACTAATGCTAACAAAAGACATGCAATGCAATTGTACTATGAATGAAAATAGTGTTCGATATCTATTTTTAGTTTATTCATGGTTTAGATAAAATGCATAACTTATTTTTCTTTTAGTGTTTAGTTAAGTAAATAATAGTAGTACTTATTAATCGTACTTATTTTAGCAACTTAGTAGTTTTAAATTATATTTGTTTTCATTATGGCTTATTAATAATATATTTTATGAACTTTTATTTTATTTATTGTTGAATATTTTAGTATAATGCCATGACTCATCTCATATTTATGTTATTTTATTGAAAAACACCTTATATAGTTCTGTCTTACTAGGCTTAAAGAAATATGTGAAACACGAATTCTATGTTTTGTACTATAAAGACTTTATGGAAAAAAAATCCAAAAATCCGAAAAACCCGAGATTAAAAGACCCGACTTTTATTGATTTGGTTTGGTCTTGAGATTTAATAACCCGACACAATTGGTTTGATTTGGTAATTGGAAAATCCGAACCAACACGACCTATGTACACCCCTACAAATAAGTATAAAACTCAATAAGCAAGTTCGACATATTCAATATCAAATATTACCGAAAAACAGTAAAAATATGAGTAAATTAATATCAAAACATATGAAAATATTGCCAACATCAAGTATAGACGCAAATGTCCATTATTTTTCAGGAGCGTGCTTATCATAGCAAACCTTAGTCCATTTCGTGATTCCCTGTTCTCAGGCCTTTCATTGTAGCAACGCAAGCCCAAAATCAATAAACCAAACAGCCCCAAAATCAATTGCCGGCCAGGCACCGTTTTCTCCATTCCCTTCCACCCTTCAACTTCCCTTTTTCACTCCTTATTTAACCTCTTCTCCTTAGAACGAAGATGAAAATTCAGATACTGCAGAACCTTGCCGGAATAATTTCCTTGCAGCCAGAAGATGGGAGAGGTGTTATATGGATACAATCGATCGTTACTAAACCCTAAGAATTAACGTCGTGTATCTATGAATGTAGTATCTCAGAACGCCTTAGCAATTTCCACTTGCGATTTGACAATTTGTTCAATCCAGCGCCTCTATCCTTAGACATATGATTTTGCAGGTAATAATTGGACTCTTCTTCTTCTTCTTCAGCAATTGGTTATTTGCGTCCTATTTTCTTGCTTTTTTTACAATTATATACCTATTGCTTAGACCTGCTAATTACTGGCCTTTAGTGACAGAAAATGCTTTCTAGTTGGGACTTCTTTTTTTAGAATTCCCCTTTTGGATTTACTAAGCTCAAACGCAAATAAATAGATATTCATATTCAAGTGTTCGAATGTGTGTATTCATTTCAGTCTAATTAAAAACTGAAGTTACAAAATCATACATGAACATTTGACCATAAGGCGACGGACTTTGATGATCTCCATGCTTAATTGTATATGAAATGGTCCAAATTACGAACCAAAAAACAGATTCTCTTGATATATAGTAGCTATTCTTTTTCAGTATACCAAATACGATCGGAATATGTGAGAATAAATGCATGAGCAGAATATAAGCATCTGTACACATTCTACCTGAAATCCATCTTCACATGGGAAATTAAAAAAAGGTATGGTCACGTATTTCCTGTAACATTCATTTACAAGGTAATACAGCCTGTTAATATTATTCATCCAGTTACCATTGTTTGTTATCTTAAAAGCTGGTATTCAATATTTGCTAAATATATCTAAAATAATAAGAGATGGGGAATTCTCTATATATTGGAGTTACAAATTACATAGAACAATAATAATGCTCAATACATAAGAAAGGTTTATTGCATGTAGTAACATTGTGCATAGAATCTCCCTGTCCTTCCAAAGGCAAGGATGGTTCTCGTGCATGAGAAGTGGGTTGCAGCCATGCATGAAGAATCAGAATCCATGCCCTTTTCTGTACCACTCAATTTATTCTTTCAAAATACTAATAGAAAAAAAGGACCCTCCATGAAAAAGACTCTGAGTGTTTGACTGTCTTTTAAACATATTTTAGCTCTTTGGACTTCCCTTAATGTGGAACCCATGCCTACCATTAGTCTTTCTAGCAAAAACAAGGTGGACACCGGGATCATGGTGAGTGCAAGAAGCATTGTGGAGAATGGAGTTGTTGACACCCTGCACGTTGCTGTTCATGAATGCAGTCATAGGAAGGGACTTATTTGGCGTTTTGTTCTCTCTTTTCCTTCCACTTTCGCTCCCTGATTTTTCTTCATCATCCTCACTGCTACTCCACGCCTTTGGGCTTCCTTGCTTTTGATGGCTCTGAGGGCTGTATGTCTTCCTTGAAGGGCTTAACTCCATAATAGCTCCCTTGTTTTCACCAGCTAGTGTTAGAACACTCATTCCAAAGTCATCTCCTGTATCATAATTCGACACCTTCTTCTGCTGAACCCCTTTATCTTTTTTAACCACATTTTTTCCATTTCTAGTAGTCTGCGGGACATGATTACCATTCATGCTAGCCCTCGTGGTTTCTTGGACCACAACACTTTTCTGATCAACATGTGGAGGAATCTTGGACTCAAGTTCAAGTTGAGGAGGGGGAAGCTTTAGTGGGGATGGAGGGTGAGAAATTGCAGGCTTAGTTTGAGGAGAGTAGGTTTGGGTTTTCACTAAATTAGGCTGGATTACTTTTTGAGATGGTGTTGGAGCTTTTGATGGTGATGATTGATTGATGAGAGTTTGGGAAGAATCTGCCATTTTTGTGTTTGGAGATGGTAGTGGTGAAGAATACGGACTACTAAACCGACCAAGCGGAGTGCTTTCTGTTGTCACATTAGAAGCTAATGTCTTGAATGGGGATTGTGGCACTGATGTGGTGGCTTTCATGACAGGAGATTTAGGTACGTCGATGGGGGCACGTTGTGGCTGTGCTACCACCGGAGAACGTGGTGAAGGAGCCTTTGGTGGCGAAACAACAGGTGGAGGAGGAGCAACAGGTGATCTTGGAGGTGGAGTAGCTGGAGTGGAACGGGGGGAAGCTGCAGCCACTGGCTGAGGCTGCAGTGCTGAAATTGGGCTACGTGGGGCCGACATTACTGGTTGTGGTTGTGGCTGAGGTGGTGCCGGCGGTAGTGGTGCAGGGGCGGCAGCAGGAGGAGCAGAAGCAGTAGCTGGTGTCTGTGGTCTAGGTTCTTGAGGTTGAGTTGGCTGAGCAGTAGCAACAGTTGCTGTAGCAGCAGTAGTAGTTGCTGATGCCGGAGGCCTAAATGGGGTGGTAGTTGTAGTCCGGAACAATGGTTGTGGGGCGGGTGCTGGAGCTGGAGCTGGAGCTGAAGGTTGTGCAGCCGCAGCAGGACGAACCATAGAAGCGAAACGGAATAATGGACGAGGTGGTTGTTGGCTTGCCATTGATGGATAGTATAGTCAAAAGTCTTAAAAGATTATTAGTACTAGTGAAAAGCTGAAATCTCCAAAAATGCTTCCACAATGAAATAACTCAAATGCATTACTCTTATTTATAGTCCAAGAAAAGAAAAGGCAAAGTGAAAGGCTTCAAATAGACATTACAAGAACAGAAACACATGAAAGAGGAGGAAAGGGCAAGAAAGGCATCAGATTCACAGCAAACATAAATTTTCATTTCACAAAAGTAATAAGGCAAGCATCAGATTCAAACCATCACCAAGCAATTCATATATAAATAAAATCAAAATAATCAAGGGGACCACGTTATTGTAAAAGTTAAGTGAGTGAAAATCACTAAACTTCCTTGAGAGTCATGAAAGGGTGAATACGAACTCTTCCTTTTCATGATAGAAACTCCATCGTCCATACAGCAATTGGAAGTGATTGTTAGTGTGTTTAGAGCTGTTTTCCAATAATAAAGCCATCGCTAGCTTACTGAAAATTCCTTGTATAGTTTCGAAGGCATATATACCCTCCAAATACAAATATAAATACAATTTGCAATGACTATTGTGTGTAAAAATGATTACGACCATGAGTTACGGTCGCACAATTGCATTCGTGGGAATATTTTAGGAGATGAATATTTTTGAGCATTTTCAGCAATTTCTTTTGACTTTTCCTCTAAGCCAAACCCTATTTGTGATTCGTTCCTTTCATTGCCGTCCATATATAGAGGAAGTGATTCTTAAATAATACTCCTCACTTTCATTTTGCATAAAATATATAATTGGATATGAAGTTTAAGAAACAAAACAAATGTTTTCAGCACCTACGATAACTACACTTAGAACTTGTGGGTTTAAACATATTATGGAAACGATTAAAAGAGAATGTTATTGAGGATAAAATGAAAAGATTAAAACAAAAATGTTTGTAAATATAAACTTGTGTCATTCATTTTCTAATAAACTATTAAAACAGAGGGAAATATACACTATAAGACTACAAGCACATTGTGAATGTGATGGTTGTCACTTAAGATACGTGCTATGTAACATAGGAGCTGATCGATATTGCCTATCTGAAATTCACCTTTTCCAGGTCCTACATTTATGCCATTTCTGGTTTAAAATTACAAAAAAAACTTAAGGCCAAGTATTGTTTTAATCATCTGTTCCGATGCCCGCCATAAGAAATTTTCAACACAAACAATACTGAATTTGCGGCTGGTAGTCTTTCAAGTACTATGTAAGGCAATAAAGAGAATAATAAAAGTTGTCTCCTTAAAGAGTATAAAATTGACAACAAGATTCTCTTAATGTTCTAAAAAAGTAAAAGTTGAACAACATGATCAACTTGGACGTCATGGCTCATTCACAAGTGAGTTGACATGTTTTCATGAACTATTGCATTCTGTCAATTTTCTTTGCCTCTTATTTTTCTTTGGAAACAAATTTGATCCCTCGAAGAAAAAAAAAACTTAAATATCACTTTGAATTGACATGAGATTTAGAATCGCCTCACCAATATTCATCTCAACAAAATACATCTCTCAAAGTTAAAACAGTACACGAAGGTCCCTCGGTTAACTTTTCATTGAGATGGTAATTAACTTGTCCAAGACAAAAGAAAAAAGGAAAATGACCAGCTTTGTTGATTTCTCCAAGAGGTAGGCATCTGCGTTAACGCAGGGTCCGAGAAAGGGCCACACCTGGAAGGGTCACACCCAAAGGTTTTGGGTGTGATGTGGACAGCCTAATTCAATGTAAGTATTAGTGGCTGCTTTTCACGGCTCGAACTCGTGACCGGTCTTTACTATTGCTCCAAGGCTCCACTTCAAGGCTCTAATTTCTCCAAATTTTGGAATGATACATTTTGTTATCGTGGTTGATATTTTTAGATCAAGTCCAACGATCAAAATAAGCATAACAGCTTCTGCATTCCCAAAAGCAGCAGTGCAGAATCCAATTACTGAGCCATCAAGTCTCCACCCAAATTCCAGTAAGGTTTAGAAAAAAGTTATCTTACCTACCTAAGTGAATTTAGTTGTTCAATTTTTCACGCTAAGACGATACTCTAATTATTTGGCGTATAGTAGTCACGTCATTTGAATAAGCTGATTGTTCATCACTTTAAGCTTGTAATTAGTTTTTCCCAGGAATACACACACACACACACACACACACATAAATCATTTGCGCCATCACTAGATCAGTTGATGCAGGGTACTCCTAGATATTCTCAGCAATAGCTTTATCTAACAGCTAAGCATATTTTGCTCAATTTGCTAGACTTGCATGTCTCGTAAAATTTGTACTAGTTGTCTTTCATTTTCTTCTTGTTTTTTATTTTTTCTCCTGTGTTCTCTGCCTGTAAATTTACTTCCATCATATCAAGAGCTGCTTGTAGTCTTATTAGTTCTTACTTTTCCACCTCTTTGTTTGAAGTGTGTGTTAAATACCTTCAAGAATGTTATGTCAACTTTAATTTTTCTACGCGTATTTTAGCCTCATTTCCTTAAGTGAAAAATTGATCGCCTAGTTGCTTCTCCAGCTTTATTTAATGGTTTTTTTATGTCCATGCGAGTAGTCCACAAATAGGTAGTAATATTTTAATATTTGATTATCCACCAGGAGGGGAGGGGGTTGGGGGGCTTCATATATTCTACAAATGTTACTCATAGTAGACAGTTGAGAAATAAATGAGAAAAGAGAAGCTTCCTTCCAATTAAAAGTAGTTAGACCTAATAACAAATATCGTTGACTTTGAATATAAATGAGATCATTATAAAAGAAACAATATTTCTTGAATAAAGATTCGAGAAAACTCTACCCTCCACCCTCCTGGTGTGCAATTTCGACAAAGTCCCTCATTTCTAATTTTAAGTTTCTTTTATACCTATAAGTAAAGACTATAACTAATAGTCCTAATATTCTTCTCAACATTGCTAGATCATTTTAGATGTCAAAGCCTTTACCTCTTCTTCTACAATGGCTGTCCTTCTTCGTAATATTCTCTCAACTCTTTTATGCTTCTCAAGCTGATTTAGGAACAGCAACCCAGTATAGCCCACCGTACACACGTAAGTTATTATCTTCCTACAAAAAAGATATGTCAAGGGTAAGAGTTAGGTGTCACGTAATCTAAAGGTCATGCGTTCAAGCCATGAAAACAACTCCTTGTAGAAACGCAGAATAAGGATATCTACGTACAATATCCAATTTCTCGAATACCGCACGTAGCAAGAGCTTAATGTACTGGATTGCTATTTTCTTTTTATAGCTTATATTTGATTCTGAATATATCTCCACCTTTTTTTCCAAGCAGCCAGTGCATGTTTTGGGAGTGATTCAACTCAGTTTCCTTCAAGCAACTTCTTTGCAGCAGCTGGTGAAGGGATTTGGGACGATGGAGCTGCTTGTGGAAGACAGTATTTGGTCAGTTGCATTAGCTCAATTTCGCCGAGAGCTTGTAAATCAGGAGAGACTATTCAGATCAAGATCGTTGACCGGGCACAAACGGTAGCTTCTAAGCCTACAAGACAAGGAACTACCATAGTCCTTTCTAATGCTGCTTTTGCTGCAATTGCTGATTCAAATGCCCCTTCTCTTAATATCGATTTTCGACAGTAAGCAATCTCTCCATATATCAGTTTATTCTACGAGTAACTTTTTTTCGAGAATTCCTTTTTATTTTTCAAAAAGAATTTTTATTTTTGAAAGATTGATGCCTATAGAAACGAGTTTCACATTAATAGTGGTCACTATAGGAGGCAAGCCATGACCGCGACTTAAGGTTCGATCCCTTATACACTTCGGCCATCACTATGGTTTCGACCTTCTAGGTACCTGGTATAAAAGAGAAGTTCGGTGCACTAAGCTCCCGTTATGCGCGAGATCCGAGGAAGGACCGGACCACGATGGTTTATTGGACGCAACCTTACCCTGTACTTTCGCAAGATGCTGTTTCCACGGCTCGAACATGTGACATTCTAGGTACCTAGTATATTTTACAATAATTAAAACGGTTAGTTAGTAAGCAAATTTGTGATTTAAATTTCAAAGACATTTCTTTTTGTCTAGGTGCAGCCATGCTGCTCTTCATTTTAGAATGACATCAAAGAGAAAAGAAAGAAAAATTCCTCCCTTACTCCTGCATCAACCGTCATATTTAAGGATTAGATTATTTAACGTTTTCTAAAATAGGATGTTCAAAAAGTGAGGCGTCTTCGTTGTTTCATCTTTCTCCTCGTTTTTTATTTTTATTTGTCCAACCTTTTCTTTAAGGAATACCTAGTACGTACAAGGAGATTTTCTTTAGGCCAAATGGCCTCGTGGCCACTTAAACTTGCATCAATTTGTAAACCCGATACATGAATTTACACTTTTCCCATTTGAACACTCTAACTTAACGAAATGGATATTAATAAATACATCCAGCAGAGCGTGTATATCAATTGCGCTGACATGTACAACACGTCATATGTTTGACTATTTATTACTTGACATATGTTATCTGTGAGTCCCATTTTCAATACTAAATCAGCAAAAACAAAAGTTACAAATGCAAAAAAGAAGAAAAGAAAAATACCTCACACTTACCCGGTAACCCGTACCCAACAATCCCCCTTCTTCTCGGTGCACCCACCTCCCTTCCTTTCCATACTCTTCTTCTTTCTTCTCTTGTCTCTTTTTCTACATTGTTCGTTCTCCCTCTTATTTCTAAATCAAATTCATAACACCATTATGGTCATGATTAGACCATAACAAAAAATTAATTAATTTTTGGAATTTCACAAAAAAATCAATAGAAATCCATGATTTTGAAATAATGGAGGTCGCCCAATATTACTCCAAATCTCTACCTTTTTTTCTTTTCTTATTTATATTTTATTCTAATTCTAATATTTTTTTAATATAAAAAAATACTATCCATGTGCCTGGGCAGCGTGATTTGCACGCAATTTAGCCATGTCAGCTGCACTACTTCCACATAGGCATGATCAATGGTCAACGGTGTTTATTAGAATACATTTTGTAAAGTTGAAGTGTTCAAATGAGAAAAGTGTAAATTCATGCATCGATTTTACAAACCGATACAAGTTTAAATGGCCACAAAGCCATTTGCTTTTGTTAAGCTAGCTGAGATCATTTTGGAAATTACAGCAGAAAGTTTTGTAAACTTCATAATGACGTAGAGCTTACTCGCATGAAATAACATAATTAGTATATTTATCAAAAATAAGTTATTACAATTATCACACAGGTATCAATATTATAAAGACTAAAGAGAAAGAAAAGCTTCGTTATCCATTTGGTAACGCCTTATGTATAAAAAAAATCTGAAAACAGGTATTTTCTCTTTTTTTTTTTTCTTTCTATTTTCTTTTTTTTGTGGGAGC